>PVJH01005976.1:40922-106592 GCA_004026705.1 Nesogale talazaci | reverse complement strand
CTGGCAACCCGAGCATTGACAGGAGTGGCCCTCTCGTCAAGAGTTGCTCAGGAGGTCGCTGTCGGTGGACAGCCAGGTGCCTCTGTATTCACCGCCCGCAGAATGGAAGTCGTCCCAGGGATTATCTGCTGTGCGCAGCGATGCGCCGGGGAACGTGCTTGGTGCTTTAGCTCAGAAGCCGGCACTCAAAGAGGGCAGTGTGAAAGCACCTGTGGATGGCCGGACTCCCGTCCTCTCGCCACCCCGCCTTAGGTCCTTCAGTGCGTCCCAGCCCACCGACAGGGAGGCCGCCTCACCCGTCACGGAGGTTCGCATCAAGACGGAGCCCAGCAGCCCCCTCTCAGACCCTTCCGACATCATCAGAGTCACCGTGGGGGACGCGGCGGCGGTGGCGTCGTCGTCACTGTCAGCAGTCACCAGAGACTTTTCTCTGAAAACGGAGGACGGCCCGAAGGAAATGAGCAGGCTCCCAGCCAAGAGGAGGTTCCAGGCTGCTCAAGTACTCTGTCTAAAAACATGACGACTTCTGCATGGGGAATTTGTACCCCAAGAATCAGGCATGCCTTTTTTTCACCATGCCTCATTCCTCTCAGCACACTTATAAGACAAATCTATGTGTAAACTTTGTCATAGGAACTCAAGACTGCATTTAATCTTTGGAGTCATGAACAACTTAAAACCTAAGTGAATTTATAAACCAAATTTAAAGGCTGACACTTATTAAATGGGAGAAGGTACATCAAAAGAAACATTTAAAATAAGGGTTGGAAATTATGCTTGAATTTTAGCTTGAGGCAAACAATAATTAGTAAAATTCATATCCAAGTGTAAGAAAAAAATAGATAGTCCTAACAGAATTATTTAATTAATACTGAAATGTGATTAATCTTGATTGTTAGTATGGTTTCTCATTCCATGTGTTATAGTGCAACAAACTCATACTCTTGAGAACAAAATGAGATATTTTGCAATATATTTTACAAATAGTATAAATTTAATGAAATATTTTATAAAAGACCTAATGCTTGTAGCCAAGTATGGTGTTCTTCAGGGACTACCTCACAATATGTCCAAAGGGTGTGATGTGTCAACCATGCCTGAGTTTGGTAAGCACTATATGGAACTACCTTAAAGTTCTCCAATGACTCTAGTGTAGCAGGATTTTTTTGGCTTTGTTCTTAACCTGCCTCTTAGTTTGCATGGGAAAGGTTTGCAGCATATGTTTTCCATCAAAGAAGTCTAAACATTTCGTTTCATGTTATTGATTGTAATGCTCACAGTATAACTTCACATAATACTACTCACTGTGCTGCTCTTTTCCATTCTACTTCTTTTGCTAACTTTCTGAACTTTGTTCTCAGAATAATGTGGGTTATAGGACTTTTTATACTGTAAAAAAGTAAGCCATTATTTCATAATCTCATCTAATATGTTTCTTGTCAAAAGTTTGCAGGAAATAGTCTGTGCTGACATTCTTTGGGAGCATTGACAGCATACACTTTCTGGAACATTCTTGTCATCCATTTTTCAATTAACAACTGTTTATTTGCCTCCCATTGCTGTGATCTCGGTGAGTTACCTCTATTTTGGAGTTTTTCAAGCACTTTTCCCTGTCGTAATCAAACTTTTGCCAGGGTTCATCAGTCACCCACAGTCAAGTTGCCTTCTGCAAAGGGGCTTTTGTTGATTAGAAATGTTCTCTTTCACTAGCAGTGTTAATAGGCCTCATCTTCAAGGTGAGTTGATTCCAGTGAGGTTTACTATAGCAGACAAGGCCTCATCAAAACCACAAATTCAAGCCGAGCTCAGGTAATAACTGCATCTTAATACTCAGAAGTAAGAGTGGCTCTTTAAATTCTTATTGATTAGGAGCTAGGTTTGAGAAAAGGACCACAAAAATTGGATACTATATAGCATAAGTTTCTAAAGTATATACATAGCTCTCTACATAGTAAGTGGGGCTTCTTTCTGGTTACCAGTTTTGTTGGTGGTGCCTTTTGAGTTCATTCTGAACCATAGTGTCCTTATGTACAACAGGATGAAACACTGCTTGGCTCTGTGCCATTCTTACAGTCCTTCTCTCACTCGAGTCCATTGTAGTCATAGTGTCAATCTGTCTCATTGGCCTACCTCACTTTTGCTGCCCCTCTACCTTACCATACAAGATGTTCTTTAGGAACTGGTCTCCTCACAACATGGTTTCTCCTCACAGCATGACCCCAGTCTTGCATGCTATTTTCCATGACCTCAAATGCATGTGAAAGTTGGACGTTGAATAAGAAAGACCAAAGAGGAATCAATACATTTGTACTAGAGAGGAATATTGAAAATATCCCAAATTACTAAAGGACAAACTGATCTGTCTTAGAAGAAGTAATGGCCAGATTATTCTTTAGAAGCAAAGATGACAACACGTTGCTTCCCGTACTTTGAATATATTGTGAAGAGAGACTAGTTTCTGAAGAAGGGCATCATGCTTGGTTACATGCTTTCCATAAAATATTTAAGTAAACCTATAGTAATTATAATAAAAATAATGTTTGCAGCATAAATCTGAACTGGAAGTCAATACCTTTGGGTAACCAAAAATACATAAGTGGCAGTCAGCCATAGGAATCATTGAATATGGCCAAGGAGCATTCTCACATATTTTTCTAATACGTTGTTCTACTCCAGCAGAAGTTATTAGCAGTGACATAAACTCTCTTGATGTGAGAGAAGGAAAGCAAGGGCTCTTCTTTTATTGAATGGAACCTTAGCAAGATACTTTATTATTTATTTATTTTTGGGGGGGCATCGCTGCCCTCTGGTGGTGGGAGTAGGAGGCTCAATCTTTGCTCCTTTGAAGCCACTGTTGGAATTGAACCTCCATCCCAGTGGGCCGCAGTGTCACGCACTACCACCACGCCACCAGGACTCAGCCAGCAAGATATTTTAAAGGCTAATGTTGGGTTGCCATTTTATCCATATCATCATCTGCAATTTGATCCATCATAGCAAACAGATTGCAAATTTATCAAGCTAAGCAATACTATAGTTGAGTAACAGTACCAGAGGAACCAGAGGAACCAACTACGTTCCAGATTTTTAACTCTAAGGACAAGTAGCATAAACACTCTTATTTTGAGTGAACGTCATTGTATAATTAATTGTCTACTTTCATTAAAGGAGGGAATACTGAAAAGAACTCCTTGAAGATCTAATGGACACTGACCTGTCATTCTTCAACCATTTAGCAAGTTAATGCCAAGATGTGAGATATATTCTATGAATAGTAGGATAATTTGATCCTGTGTGTAAAATGTTTGTCTGTACTATAACTGCATGGATGAAGAATGGGTCAATTGACAAATGGGTAAAACATGTTAACTGCAGCATATTGGGGGATGAGCTGTTGCAGAGAAGTCAATGGTAGACAAGCCTTCATGAAATTCATCTAAGGTTTGAAGGGATTAGGATATTGCAATTGAGGACTTTGTGGAAGTGACTTGAAACATGGTAGACCTTTTCAGATTTTGGTTAAATGAAAGCACAACAGTTGGGGACTGTTGAAATGTATAGGGGTACTATAGCTTAATATATATGACCCATTCAAGGGTAATATTAGAGTTCATGGTAGTGAGTATAAGTCTTTCAGTACAGGAGATAATATGAATGTAAATTTTCATGCCAAGATTGCAGATTAGGATGACAGATTCAGGAGTTAGTAAAATTGCTGTCATTAGCTAATGATTAAGGAGCCCAGTATTGATTCAGGTTCAACATTTGGTTGCTAACTGCAAGGCCGACAGTTCAAACTCACCAGCTACTCCACTGGAGAATGAGGTTATCTGTTACTGTAAAGTTTTAGTATGAGAAATCCTAAGTAGAACTACTATAAGAATCAACTTGGCAAGAGGAGACAGAAGCTATCGATTGTAGCTTGTTTTCTCTCCAAGAAGAAGTTGTTCGAAGAGCAAAGCTTAACTGAACTTTTATTTTGAAGTAAAATTGCTAAGAAATAAGACTACAAATGTATGGAAGGGCAACAGGAGGCATCCAAAAGTTTGTGGGAGAGAAAAAAAGAAAAAATAGTGGAATTTTTTCACAAGCTTGAAAGTCCTCTTGTGTACTAAAGTTAGTCACAGAAGGATAGCCACAACTACTAAACAACATCCATAAAATAGCATGCATGTAGTCTTGTTATGTTGACCTCAGATATTTCAGGACATCAGAGTACTTAAATGTAATTTTTAAGTTTTTGGTTGACTGGCTGGTCCAAAGGGGTGTTTGAACTTTTAAATTTTGTGATACATGAATCCAAGGTTTAATATTTCTTTTTTTTTCATGCTCACTGTTTTATTTTCCAAAGCATCTCCATGCGTGTGCCTTACAAGTGTCAGATGTTCTCTTCACAAAAGGGGTCATTGGCTGCTGGTCATAGCTGCTCTGACTGGATTTCTTCTGGAGCTAATCATCACACTCATCAATGTCTGATTTGGACGAGTCCTCTTCTGGCTCGCCCTCTTCCTTCTTGCCCTCTTCCACAATCTAGTACCAGAAGACCAGTGTGTGTCTCTTCTTTCTTTGTGATTCCCCATTGGTGTCAATGGTGTTTCTTTTAGCGGTCTCCTGAAGTATTTTCCTTACCTCCCTCACTAATTTCATTGACTCCTTATTCCTTTTTGGCCTGGACTTATAAGGATTGAGTCTTCAATCCTCATCTTGGTTGCTTCTGCTTTTAGATCTTTCTGAACTTTTGCTTTCAGATCTTTCTGAGCTTTTGCTTTCAGGTGAGTGAGTGCTGTTGGATCGCTCACATCACTGAGAGCTTGTGCTTGACTCATGCGGCACTGATTCAATCTTATCAGCCATTTCTAAGCCTCTGATGGGCTAGCCAGGGCTCTAGAGCTGTATCGGTTTAATTATTTCTAATATGACTCACACACAAGAACTAAATAGGTAACCTCATCAGGTTTTTAGAAGTTCTTCAATAATTGTATTTTCCTGGATACTTACTCTCCTGGGGAAATTAGGCAGATTCTGAGAGCTTAACTTTTTTACCCAAAACTTCTCGAATCTGTTAAAAATAGCTTTTAAAATAATTGATAAAAGTAATTCAAGTTGAGCAAGGTTGGAAGTCAGAATAAGGAAACATGAGGGAGGATTATAGGTCTTCTAGGAATTATAGGGGGTAAACTGGGGAGCCCACCTGGAATGGGCAACAAGTTCAGAAGGACCATGGCAAGGAGTTGTTATTTCTTGCCTCCTGGCTGTTTCTGACTCATAGTAACCCTGTGCACAGGAGAAGGGAACACTGCCTGATCTTGTGTCTATGAGCCCCTTATTGCAGAGACTGCATAAATCCTACTCATGGGAGGCCTTTCTCTTCACTAGGAAGCATGATGCTCTTAAGGGACAGATCCCACCTGATGACATGTCTAAAATATATGAGATGTAGTCTTGTCATCTTTGGTTTTAAGGAACATTCTGGCTGTACCTCTTCCAGACAGATTTGTTCATTATTGTGGAAGGTCCATAATATCATTTTTCACCAGAACTCTAAAGGCACCAGTTCTTCTATCTTTCTTATTCATTCTCCTATTTTTAAATACACATGTGGTGATTTAAAATACCATGGGTTGTGTAAGGTGTAAGATGTCTTCAAAGTGACATCTTTGCTTTCTTATTTTACAGAGATTTGCCCGATGTAATATGTAATTTAATTTCTTTACTACGCTTCCATGACAGTTGATTGTAAACCCAAATGAGACAAAATCTCTGACCACTTGAACTTCTCTCCATAAACTGTGATGTTGCTTACATATTTCATCTACTGTGAGTGAGTGTTTCTTTATGTTGAGGTGCAGTCCATGTTGAAGGCTGTGGTGCTTCATTATTTGGAGCTTTAATGTCCCATTAGTTCTTTCCAATAACCCAGAGAATTGTTGACACCTTGACTGGTGAAATGGGTTCATACAAAATATTTTTGGTGCTTCCCACGTGATGATGTTTCAAGGAATTTCTTAGCTATAAAAGATGTAGCACAGGGAGCCTGGTGGACACAGAGGATGAGAAAGAGAGATGGTCCAGTCCCCATGATGATCCGAGACCTTCCCATGACGCCCAGAAGACTACGCCCTTGCAGGAACCTACACCACAGGGAGGACAGGGCAAACCACAGGACCTGTCATAAGGTCTCCCTATGGAAACAGACAATGACAGAAGACATTTCAGGGGTCATATGGTGGGGAAGAAATGTGGTCTGAGCCCCCTCCCCCCCCCACTGTATCTAAGAAAGGAGCACTACTGATTGGATAGTCAGGAGGAGAGAAAGACTGGGTCCATGGTTCCTGGGGGGATGTGGGGGAGGGGAGAGGAAGAGGGGCCTGGACAGACTCAGGGATGGGGGGGACAACGGGTGGTCCACAGTTGATGGTGGGGAGGGTGTGGGAGGCCTGGTGGGGCCAAAGTAAGGGTAATGTAATAGAGAAGTCCTGAAACCCAAATCAAGGCCAAGCATGACAGTGGAATAAGAGGAAGGCAGAAGGAAATGGAAGGAACTAGAAGGCAAAGGGCACTTGCAGAGGTCTAAACACAGACATGTACATATGTAAATATAAGCATATATGAGGAGGGAATAAATCCAGATACATATATATTTAGTACTAAGGTAGAAGCTGGACCTTGGACCCCTAATGAGGCACTCTCCCTCAAGGCAAGAACACTTTGTTCTACTACTTTGGCATTTCAAAATGCTCACTGGCCCAATGAGATCACTGAAGTCAAATAGGTTCATAAGCAAATGTGGTCAAGCAAACCCATGGTGCTCAGCTACCAAAGGACATGGAGTCTGGGGTCTCAAAGCCTAAAGATAAACAGCCATCTAGCTGAGAAGTATCCCAAGTTCACATGGAAGAAGTGGCCATTAGGTGTCAAAAGGACCAGGCCTCAGGTATCAAGCAGGAAAAAATGGTATCACTATAAGCGATCTCTAATGAGACAATCACTGAGGACATGTGGGGATTGAGCAAGAGTGGTTAAGATAGCTGATGGTACCCAGCTACCAAAAGATACATCTGAGGACTTAAAAGGGTGAACAAATGGTTATATGATCCAGGAACAACAACAGCCCACCTTAAAAGATGCACACCAGTCTGTGCAACCATGAGATGTAGAAAGAAGCAGATATCAGGCATCAAAGAACAAAAATATTATTGTGTGGCCATCCTCCCAACAAGATCATTGAAGACAGAAGGGAGCAGACACAGAGGAGAAATCCGATGACACCCAGCTACCAAACAATAAAGCACCTGGGATTGTGAAGACTTGAGGATGAATGGATGGCCATCAAGCCCAGAAACAGCAAAGCCCACATGGAAGAAAAGCACTAGCATGTGTGATCATGGGGGGCTGAAGGGAGCAGGTGACAGGCATCAAAGAACAAGAATCGTCACCACGAATGGGGGCGAGAGCAGAGTGGGGACCCAAGGCCCACCTGTGGGTAATTGGATACCATCTCACAGGAAAGTCATGGGGAGGAGACAGGCCAGTGAGGTGCAGTGAGGTGGCGATGAAGCATATAATTTTCCTCTAGTTCCTGAAGGCTTCCTCCCCCCAACTGTCATGGTCCCATCTCTACCTTACTAATTCAGCTGGACTGGAGAGGTAAACTTGTGGAGATGGGAAATGGAAATGTGGGGAACCCAGCACAGATGAACTCCTTGGGACCAGTAGTAGGAGTGGAGCTACTGGATGGATGGAGGAAAAGAGGGCTAGAAAGGGGGAGCCAACTTCAGGGGTCTACACATAACCTCCTACTTGGGGGACAGACATTGGTGGAGAGGACAAGGGGAGACTTTGGGCAGTGTAAGTTATGGCAAAATAATTTATAGAGTATTCAGGGTTGGTGGGGGACTGTGGAGCAAGGGTGGAGGGCAATGGATGGGAGGCTGAGGTCAGGGGCTTGGTTAGAACGGTGGAGGTTTGGAGAATGATGGCAGCAGCAGGCATGTGAAGAAGCGTGGCACAATATATGTATGTATTGTGAGAAGCGATGTATGAGCCCCCAATAAAATGATTAAAAACCAAAACAAACAAACAAAAAAAACCAAACCAAAACAAAACCCTCATCCCTCCAATGTAGGAGAGGCTAAGAAATAAAATTGGGAAGGTTTGCTCAGAAAGAAAAAAAAAAAAGACATGCTAGAAACTATAAGGCAATGGAGGAAAAAGCTCTGTGTTTCTCCCATTTTATTCCTGGTGAGTTTCCTGATTGCTTTCCATTCCTGAAAAAATAATCTCAGTAATTTTTCTTTAATCCAGAAGAAAAGTTCAGTAATTTCATTCAGTAGCAGTAGCTAAGTCCACTTTATAATTTTTCCAGCACTGACATAATCAGAACGAAACTGCCAGTGCTAACCTCTTTAGATGTCTAGATCCTACATTTTCAGACACTTTTGTCTCATTATCTAATGTTCAATAAACTGAATTATTTCTTTCATTCCCTCAGGTTTATGCATAGACCTATAGTTGCTACCTTTTAATACTTTAGTTCTCATTGTACTCCTTCAGTAATATGGTAAACAATTATATGCAAAACTAGAAAATCTTCATATTAAATTACTTGGATTCAAATGAAAAAAAAAAGATGTACCATGATACTACAGTCTGCTTCAATCAAAAGTAAAAATCTATAAGTAATAACTAGTACATATTTATAACTTTTGAGGTTAAGAATTGAATAAAGTATAGCTTCCACTAAAGCATACATCTAGGAGAGATCCCTGGAAGATGGAACCAAGAGTCCCCTGTGTAGAACTCTCTTTAAGTGGCCCAGAGATAGAAAGCCATACCACTGTGCCATGCAAATAACAGCCATCAGCAGATACTACAAAGCTAATCAAGAGCAATGAAAGTCAGCAACCAAAGATTACCTACCCGAACACAATGCAATATATAGAAAACGAAGTCCTGAACTTCCAGAAAGAGAACACAAAGGACTGATGTTTAGGGCCATGCAAGAAATCTGGGGGTCAATCCTGAAAACAAAAGAACAAATGGAGACCATGAACACCTTACACTCAACGAAACTTCAGGAATTATGTAAAGAGCGAAAATAATAAAACGAGATCTGAGCAACAGAAGGGAAGAAAAGGAAAATCGAATCAGTGAACTTGAAGACAAAGAAAATTTCACCAAATGAGAGAATGAGAAAAAGGCGAAATAATCTGAAGAAAGCCTGAGGAGGATGTGGGATACCATGAAGATAGATAATAAATTTATTAATGTGCCTGAACAGGGACAAACTAGTCTACAGATAAAATAGTAAGGGACTGCTAGGAAGGAAAGTTCCTCAGCATAACTAAGGTGGAGATGAGAGCTATCCAGGAAGTAGGGAGAACAACAAATAGATTAATCGCCACCCCCACCCCCCGCAAAACAAAACAAAACAAAACAAAAAACATCAGGACAGAGTAGGCAAATTATCCAACCTCACAGAAAAAGAATCCTAGGGGCTGAGCCCTGGTGGTGTAGTGGTTGAGTGCAGGATTGCGGCCCACATGGCTGGCGGTTCAAATTTAGTAGCAGCTCTCCAGAAGCAAGGCTGGGCCTCCCACTGCCACCAGAGGGCAGTGATGCTCCCCGCCCCCAAAGAAAAAGAATCCTGAGAACAGCTAGAGAGAGAAAAATACATACAAAGGTAAATGTAAGAACATGCTCATATATATCTACAGAAGTCTTGCAGGAAAGGAGAAATTGGAGCACTATATTCTGAAAAGTTGAAAGTGAAAAATTGCCATCCAAGAATCCAATATCCAGCAAGGATATCCCATCCAATTTGAAGGAGAAATAAAAGTATTCTCAAACAAGTAAACATTTAGAGAATTTGTGAAAACAAAACCAGCATTACAAATAATACTATTCAGTTCTTTATGGTGAGAAAACCAATAGCTGCAGCACTCAAATATGACACTACCACAAGGTGTACCACTACCCCAGAACAACCCAATGAAAGCAGTATGCAAATAATACAGATCTATTGGGAAACAGCGGCATGAATAAACTACCCCACCACACACACACACTCAAAGGGGTGAGGAAGGTTAATATGAAGCACAATATGAGAAGGCACCAACTAATCTACATTTGAAGTTAATTGCATTGAATGTCAATTGAGTAAATGTGTACCAATCAAACTCAAACAGTAACTGACTGGATTAGGCATGAGATCCATCAATCTGCTGCCTTCAAGACACACATCTCAAGCTCACAGGCAAAAATAGAGCCATAGGTTGGTGAAAGTTTTACCAAGCTAATGGTAAGTGAAAAGAATAGCAGGAGTAGCAATATTACTCTCCAACAAGGTAGACTTCAAGAGACATGAATGGGAATTACACATGCCCAAAGGATCATTAGACCAAGAACATATAACCATAGTGAACATATGTGCACCCAGTGAAAGACCCTCAAAACTCATCAGCCAAATCCTCAAAGAGATGAAAAAGAGAAATTAACAGATTAACAATAATAGTAGGAGACTTCAATACACCATTCTGAAAGATAGATCTACAGGTAAAAAGCTTAGTTAAAAAATTGAGAACTGAAAAAAAAAGAAAAAAATTGAAGAACTGAACAGCACAGTAAAAAAAAAAAACTCAACCTTCTAGATATCTACACAGCAAAACAAAACCAAACAAAAGCCCAAAACATATTTTCTCTAACACACATAGTTCATATTCCAAAATAGACCACATAATGGACCATAATACGAGACTTAACAAATTCATGCTTGTCGAGATCATGCAAACCATCTTCTCTAACCACAGTGCCATAAAACTGGAAATCAACATTAGAAAGAATAATAAAAAACATTTGGAGACTCAGAAACATACTACTCAAAAGAGTCTGCACATTAGCCCAAACTACATGAAATTAGGAAGTTTCTAGAAACAAATGAGAATAATAACACAGCTACCAAAACCCGTGGACACAGTAAAAGGTGTTATCAGAGGTCAATTAAGAGCAATTAATATACACATGAAAAAAGAGAGAATCATGTTGCACACCTTGAAACAACACAACTAGAACAGAGTCAACAGCATAAAGTCTCCAACAGCAAAATACCTTGAAAAGCCCCTTTCTTTTCAAATGAACACATATGGATATTAAAAACTTGTATAGATCCATAGCAAAAGAAGAAATAGACAAGGTCATCAGGAAACTCCCAACCAAAAAAAAACCCCTATGTCCAGGTGACTTCACAGGAGAATTCTATCAAGTGTTCAGAGAAGACAATTTCAATTTTACACAAATAATTCCAGATTATAGAAAGGGACAACAAACTCCCAAACTTCATCCAGCTTAACTGTGATACCAAAACCAGGCAAAGACCCCACAAAGATTAAAAACAAACTACAGACTGATATCTCTCAGAAACATAGATGCAAAAAATGTCAACACAATCTTGGTCAATAGAATCCAACAACACAGTAAAAAGATAATAATAATACATCACAATCAAGTGGAATTCATACAAGGGGTGTAGGGAAGGCATTTTGTCCGTGTCATCCAGATTATCAAATTTGTTGGAATACAGTCTTTCATAATATACCGTTATTTTTAATTTCATTGAGTCTGCTGTGATATCTCTTGCTTCTCTCCTAATTCTAGATATTGTCCTCTGCTTTTTCATTTTCTTTTCCATTATTAAATTTACTAGCAGGTTGTGAATTTTGTTGATCTTTTCAAACAATCAACTTCTTGCTTTGTTGATTTTTTCCATAGTTTTTCTATTTTCCAGTTCATTTATTTCTGCTCTAATTTTAATATCTTTTGCTGTTGGAAATTAAAGATTTTCTCTTCAATTCACCACATTGAGAAGAAAAAGGATAAGAGCATATGATCATATCAATTGGTGCAAAAAAAAAAGCATTGGACAATATCCAACACCCATTCTTATAAAAGCTTCTAAGAAGATAGGAATTGAAGAGAAAATCTTTAACACAATAAGGGTCATATGTAAAAAACCAGTAGAAAATAGTACACCCAATTTAGAAAATCTGAAAACATTTCCATTGAATAAGAGAACTTCACAAGGATGTTCCTTATCTCAACTCTTATTCATCATTCTGTTTAAGGTAGTCAGAACTGCAAGACAACAACAAGACATCAAGGAAGTACAATTGGGCAAAGAAGAAGTGAACCTTTCACTATTTGTAGATTATATGATTTCATACATATAGGATCCTTCAGTGTACCAAATAGAATTGTTGAGAACAATTGAGTTTAGTAGAGTAATAGGATATAAGATTAACAAGCAAAAATCAAATGTATTCTTTTTTTTTTGGGTGGGGGGGGAGGGCATCACTGCTCTCTGGCGGCGGTGGGAGCAGGAGGCCCAGCCCCACGGCTGGGACTGAACCTCCGTCCCAGTGGGCTGCAGTCCCGCGCACAACCACTACGCCACCGGGGCTCAGCCCAAATGTATTCTTATATACTAGTGATGAGAATACCGCAAAAAAAAATATCAAGAAAACAAATACCATTTACAATTGCCACACAAAATCTGAAATACTAGGAATAAATCTAACTACAAAGCAATCCAAAGATCAGTATAAAGAAAACTATAGAGGATTATTACAAGAAACCTACACAAATGGAAGAATATCTCTTGTTCATGTATTGGAAGACTCAATATGGTGAAAATGTCACATAATGGATCAGTATGGTGAAATTGTCACATAGACCAGTGGATCAGGACAGAAGTCCCAGAAATGAAACCTGCATACAGACAAGTTATTTTTGACAAAGGCTAAATAATCATTAAATGGAACAACTGGATATCAATTTGTAGAAGAATGAAACAAGACCCACATCTTACCTCATGCACAAAAACTAAAGGTGGATGAAAGACCTTGTGTTAGGCAGGGTTCTCTAGAGAAACAAAACCAGGACACTTTGATTTTATATATGTATATAGAAAAGGATAGATTTATATAATGAGAAGGAATACAGCAGCTAATTACTCCACACAACAGAACAGAAGGCTCAGTTCAACTCACTTTCAGGGAAGTTTTAATATACTGAAGGTCCTTTAATTCAAGCCAATTGCTGGCTCAATGTCAAGCAGACTGCAGAATCTGCCCTCAGGCAAGAGGAACAGAGTCAGTCTGCAGGTAGCAAAGGGAGTGTCAGCAATAGCCAAACGATGAGAATGTGAGGTGCAGCAGAGTCCAGTAGCATGGGAACTTACAAAGCAGGCTTTGCTGGAACCCAACGCTCTAGCAATGCATGGCATAGCAACCTGATCAGTGGGTTGACTTAGCCCACAGGTGAAGTAGCACATGGTTCAGGCAAAGGGCAAACTCCAGCCACAGCACGTTTGTCTGATCACCAGGGAGAAAGAGGAAAAGCCCTGCCTCTCAAAGCCTTTATCTTGGTTGCCCTACAATCAAGCTGCAACCTTACGAAACTCCATCTACAAGAGCTTAGCTAACACACTAACCCTATCACCTACCTCAATGCAAAACCCCAAGCTATCAGGATCACCAATGAGAAAATTAGGACAAATCTAAGTGCCCTAGAAAAGGGAATTCATGGGTTACCAGATTAAAAAACAAAAGGAAGCATACTCCATGGAAGACAAAACAAATGAATGGGACTTATTGAAACATGTACATAGAAAGATTTCATTAAATGAGTGGAAAGAGATTTAGCAATGGCATAATGGAAAAGGACTAATTACTAAAATCTACACTATACTCAAGCCTACAATAAGGAAAACACGAATAACCCTCTGAGAAGGTATGCAAAGGACCCAAAAAGACAATTCACTGAATGGCTAATGAACACATGAGAAAATGCTTATTTAATAGCCATCAGGGGAATGTAAGTCAAAACAACCATGAGCTACCATCTCACTCACACTCATAACAGTAGCCCAATTACACACACACACACACACACACACACACCACTGAGAACAAATGCTGAAGAGGGTGTTTAAAGATTGGAATGTTTATACATTGCTAGTGGATTTGTAAATACTTACAAATACTATGGAAAGCCATATGGAGATTCCTAAAAGCTCATGGTGGTAGAAATATCATATGATCTAGCAATACCATTACTGGGCATGTATTCTCCCCCAAATAAGAAACACATTACAAACAGATGCACGCTCCTCCATGTTCATTGCAGCACAGTTCACAATGCAGCACAGTTCAGCAAAAAGTTGGAAACAGACTATATTCCCATCAGCAAAAGATTAGATAAGAAAATTGTGGTATATACACACAATGGAATAATACCCCCCCCCCAAAAAAAAAGACCAAAAAGGAAAACAGGAATGAAACCATGAAATGCTTTATGATATGGAGGAATTTAGAAAGCATGCTGATGAAGTAAGTCAATCACAAAAGGAAAAATATTGTATGAGTCAACTTTTGTAGTAATAAGCCACAGGATAGGCAGGCACAAGCTCAAGCTTGCTAGGCATCCAGTCTGATGGTCAGGGTGGCCCGTCAGCTTGATACCTTCACTCGTGCCAATGGATCATACACCATTCTCTGTAGGTGTGCATCTTGAAGGTCACTTTGCTGAGGGAGCTTCATGTAAGTTGGGATCAAATGGTTAAAGGAGGGACAGGGATATTTTCTACTGAGAGGCTACCACGCAAAGTTAAGAGGAGGCATCTCCCAGGACAGATAGACAGCCCTATCAGAGGGATGATGGATACTGATGGGAAAGTGAAGTCAGGAGAGGGGAATGTGAACAAACAAATCTGGCAGAGCACAGTTGTTACTGTTGCTAGGAAAAGTGGGAGGATCAACTTTCAGGTGGGAGAAAGAATGACTGAAAATGCTTTTAGGGACTCTATGGGGAGGGGAGTGTTCCTGATGATATATGCTTAATATGTCACATTGACCTGGGCTTCTGAGTGCATCCTTGGGGGCCAGGGCTTGGTGCTGTGGAATACTGGGGCATGGAATCCTGGATCATCAGAACACAAAGCATACTTCAGAGGCTACATTGTTGAGATGCAATACAAAAAAACATCTGGGTGAGCTGGGCTCTACTTCAGACACACATACAAGCTGAGGTCTTAAGACACAAAATTCATGGTGTCTGAGGAAGTGGGAGACAGATATACAGATTGTTGAACTATAGGATGGCAGATAACCATGGTCTTATTAGTCAATGCCCTGTATACTGTATTAAGATATATCTTATTCTGGCAAACCTGTGACTCACATTCTCAGTGAATATTATTGTAAAATTTCCCTGACAACCAACTCCCATTGTTTGTGTTAATAGCATCTAGACATGAAAGGATCGATTCTAAAAAAAAAAAAGATTGATTCTGTACACATGAATAATTCAGGTACCATGATATGGAGTTAGCCTACATAGGTCCAATAGCCCTCTCTCAACAGCATTTAAAAAATTTAGTACCAAGGGGTAATCAAAGACAATTAATGGAAGATCGTGAGGCCCCAAGGGAATGATTGATACAATTCTGCCATAAATTAATGAAATTTTGAAAGGGAGCTAAAGGCAGATAAATAAACGTCCAGAATTGGGTTTGGGACTTGCATGAAATGCTAGCTCCTATTCAGGAATCATTAGTTCTTACAGCATGGAACTGTTGGATACTCACCATCAGGAAGGGAACGCTGAAGATATAGGTGCTATAGTAAGTAACATGTAGTGAAAAAAAAATAGATGCTGCCCAACTGTCAGATAAAGTAGCCTCAGGGGTCTTAAAGGCTTGTTTCTAAACAAACAGCCATCTAAGTGAAATGTCAACTAAGTCCATTCCATATGGAGACGCACAGGAACATCAATCACAGAAGGATTGTATGCCGTATAATCTGAAGCCAAAGGAGGGAATGATGAGAATTTGATTTGCAAAAGACTATTGATAACAGTGTGCGTTCACTATATATTTATGGAATCTACACAGGAAATAAGCCTCTTACTATTTCCCTTTATCCATAATAGAGGGATGAGAAGAAACTAATTACCAAACAGGGTGCATTTGGAGATGATGACTATCGAAGATCAAAAGGATAAACCTGACTTGAATGGTTAAAACTTTGTCAGTTGATCCCCCCTCTGATGCATGTGATATCTGATCTAGTTTTCAACAGTTTCTGTATTTTGTTTGTTTGTTCATATTGGTGTTTATATCAGATGTGCTTTCTTGTTTAGGGTGATCCTCTTGAATTTTTAAAACACCATTTTTCAGTATATGAAACTCTGAATTGATGAACAGGGACAGCAAGTAGAATAAGGGTCTCTGGGGTACAGTGGTGATAGTGGGTGGGATAAAGGGGAGCTGATGTCAAGGAGTTCAAGAAGGAAAAGAATTGTGTTAGTCTGGGTAAACTAAATAAACAAATACATAGACACTCATATATGTATAAGGAAGAGTTTTAGATACAAGAGCGATTGAATATTGAGAAAACATCTCAGCCCAGTACAGATCAAATCCTAAGTTCAAAATTAGCCTATATGTCTGATATCAATTTATAAAGTCTTCTTCAGACTCATAGAACACATGCAATGATGTTGAATGCACAAAGATTACAGGCCAGTGGGTGGAAAGTCTTGTGGATCCAGTGGCAGTGGAAGCCTGTCAGTGCTGGCAGGGGTCTCCCTGTGGCTCCTTCAGCTTCAGAGCTCTAGTGTAGCTCCCTGAGTCTTCTCAACAGGAATGCCTCTCCTCCAGCGAGCTACTTATTACCAAAGCTCCTCCAAATAAGGTCATCGAGCCGCGCCCTGTTTGACAGGCTAGACTCCACTCCTGCACTCTAAGACTCACATTGACAACAGATTATGTAACCACCACAAGAGTGTTTTGAAACAGAAATTATATATAGTATACATATATATCCATCTGACAATAATGATATCCCTTGTTCCATGTCCTCTTCTGAATCTGTCCCGAACCTCTGGCAGCTCCCCATCAGTATGTTTTACAAATGTTTTTAGATGATCTTCAGCAAAATTTTACTTACATCTGATACTTGCATCTTGTTCTATAAGTTGAACGTTTTTGAGAGTCACCTTTCTTTGAAATTGATGTAAATATGGATCTTTTCCAGAAAGTTGGCCAACTGGTTGTCTTCCAAATTTCCTCCCAGAGACAAGTGAGTGCTCCCACTGCTTCATCAGCTTGCTATAAGATTTCAAGTGGTATTCCATCAATTCCGGCAGTCTTTTTAGCTAAAACTTTCAGTTCAGTTTGAGTGTCTTCCTTTAGTATCATTGATTCTTGCTCTTATGCTACCTCTTGAAGTGGATGTCACCTACTTCTTTTGGATACAGTGACTTCGTATCTTGTTTTCATCTTCTTTTGCTGCTTCCTGCATCATTGAATATTTTGCCCACAGTATCTGTCAAGATTGAAACTTGAGGCTTGGACTTTTTTTTCTTGAGGTCTTCAAGTTCCTGAACCATGTGTTTTACTCCATTTACTTTTCTGTTAGTCATCTTTAATTAGTCTTTTCACATATTTATTCACATTTCTAGAATCTCTTTTGATTAAACAGCCATTTTTGTGAATTGGGTGAGGATTTGCAGAGTAGACCGGTTTTCCATTCTATAATTCATTCATATTTTGTTTCATCTCATTGATTCCACACCCCCCCCACTGCAGCGCCACCTATTCCACATCCACCCTATGTTTCCAGTTACCATTCCACCTTATTTCCTAACTCTTCTGAACCCTCTTATTTTTGCAGTTTTTAACTCTCCATTGTAGTGGTCACCCTTAGGACACAATTCTGCTTCTAATTTTTTTTTTTAAAAAGAAAACATATTTGGCATGTTATTTTTTGGGGGGCTCATACAACTCCCATCACAATCCATACAAACATCAATTGTATGCAGGTCACATTTGCACACTTATTGCCATCATCACTCTCAAAACTTCCTCCCTCCATGCAGACCTCCAGAATCAGCTCCCCATATTTCCCTTCCTCCCCCTCTCTCCTTTGAGCCCTTAGTAATTTATAAATTGTTATTATTTTCATATTGTACCCTGTCCAATGTGTCCCAACACTCGCTTCCCTGTTGTCCATGTCCCAGAGAGGAGGCTACATGTAGATCCCTGAAGTTGGTTCTCCCTTTCTATTCCTCCATCCCTCCACCCTCCTGGTATTACCACTCCTATTACTAGTCTTGATGAATCATCTATCCTAAGTTTCCCATGTTTCCAACTTCACAGTGCATCTCCTGGTCTAGCTGGATTTATGTGGTAGAATTGGGATCATGATAGTAGGTGGGAGGCAGCATTGGGGAATTAGAGGAAGGTTGCATATTTCATTGCTCCTACCCTGTATCTTAACTGGCTCATCTCCTCCTTGTAACCCCTCTGCAAGAGGATGTCACCTCATCTATTGATGGACTTTGGGTCCCCAATCTGTACTCCCCTTCATTAATAATAATATAATTTTAGCTCTTTGATGCCTGGCACCAGATCCCTTCACCACCTCATGAACACACAGGCTGGTGTGCTTCTTCCATGTGGGCTTTATTGCTTCTGAGCTGAATGGCCGCTTGTTTACTCAAGCCTTTAAGACCCCAGATGCTATATCTTTTGGTAGCTGGGCACCATCAGCTTTCTTCACCACATTTGCTTATGCACACATTTGTCCTCAGGGATCATATCAGGAAAGTGAGCACGCAATGTTATGCTTTTTAGTTCTTGAAGCCTGATATCTAATCCCTTTGACCCCTCGTGATCCCACAAGCTGGTGTGCTTCTTCCATGTGGACTTTGTTGCTTCTGAGCTAGATGGCTGCTTGTTTACTTTCAAGTCTTTAAGAGCTCAGACCCCACATCTTTTGATAGCCGGGAACCATCAGCTTTCTTCACCACATTTGCTTATGCACACATTTGTCTTCAGTGATCGTGTCAGAAAGGTGAGCATCTTGGAATGCCAGTTTAATAGAACAAAGTGTTCTTGCACCGAGGAAGTACTTGAGTGGAGGACCAATACCCATCTGTTGTCTTACTACTAACTATAAGTATGCACGTTAATCTCTTTCCCCATCCTCACTTATAAATATATACCCCTATGTACATACTTGTATTTGAATCTCTGTAAATGTCCTTTATCCCCTAGTTCCTTCCTCTATTTCCATTTGCTTCCCTCTTGTCGCACTATCATGCTCACTCTCCATTTGGGTTTCAGTATTTTTTCTTTGTTACATTAGTCTTAATCAATCCCTATCGGCCTTCTTTCACCCACCTTGTCACTGAATTTGTATCAGTTGTTATTTCCTTTTTCCTGGGCTGGTCAACATCACCACCTTTCCCCCTCCTCCCCCTCTTCCATGTCCCCTACCCTGGAACCATCAGTTCTATCATTTTGGCCTTCAAACTCTTTGTCCAGCTTATCTTGTCTAGATAGACCTGCAGAGGTAACAATATGTACCAAAAAGGCCTCCTAAAATGGAGCAACTGAAGCAAATAAAACAATGATGACAGCAAGAAACCCCCTCAATGTACTATACAATATGTAACAGAATAATAAAAATAATAGCAATATAAAAACCTGTATAAAGTTCAAGGTCTGTAGTTGACCTCCTAGAGTGACCCCTGGTTCAGTCGGATGGGATGCCAATACCCTGGCCCCAAAGTATATCCTTGGCACTCCATCTGTGACTCTACACCCTCTTGCACACTCTTAGTGCTTTGTTTTGGTGTGGTTGTGTCCGACAGGGTATAATCTTGACCCCGCTTCTTCTTCCTGGCCCCAATAGGCCTTGGGTCAGCGAGGGTAGCCATATTTCATAATGGGACCGGCCGTGCAGTCCTCTTTGTGCAGTAGCTGTTCTGAGTGGGATTATTGCCCTGAAGGCTCGGTGGGCCAGGATGCACGTTGTTCTCTCTTCCTCCCCTTTCATTTGTTCTCGTGTGCTCTGGTCAGGCATATCTCACTCCCCAAGCTTCAGCTTCAGTGCTGACCTCCAAGGCAAATTTCTCTGGTAGAGAGGTGGCTGCCCCTATAGTTGTGGTTGGGGTTGTGTTCTCAGGTTCCTCCACTGGTTCTCCACTCCATGCTGTCGTGCTGCATTCACATCCTGGGTCTCCGGGTTTAAGTTTGGTCTCTCTTTCTCTGTGGAGATATAAACAATATGTTCTCCTTTAATGGTTTAGTGCCCCCTTCCCTTTCTACACATCACCATCTGCCACCCCCCTCACTCCTCCCCACTAGTTGGCTACCATATGTAGCCCTAGATTTGATCTGGCCCCTGTCATTTTACCTGGGCCTTCTCCCAGGCTTTTCTTTATATAGTAGCTTTTTCCCGATGCCCCTTTCCAATTTTAAAATTATCATTATGCTTACCTCAGCGGATTCATATTGTACATATCCTCTTGCGCTTGGCTAACTTCACTTAGCATAATTTCCTCCAGTTCTTCCCATGCGGTGACGTGCTTCATGCATTCATCACTGCTTTTCAGGGATGCATGGTATGCCATTGTATGTACGTACCACAGCTTTTTAATCCATTCATCAGTTGATGGGAATATGGACGACTTCCAACTCCTTGCAATTGTGAACTGTGCTGCGATGAACATTGGGGCACAGATCTCTGGTCGTGGATTGTTGCTTGTTTCTTTTGGGTATATGCCCAGCAGGGGAATTGCAGGGGTCATATAGTAGCTCAATTTCTATCTGTTTTAGATATCTCCAAATTGATCTCCATAGTGGCTGTACATACCTGCAGGTTCACCAGCAGTGTATAAGCGACCCTATCTCCCCAAGCCTCTCCAGCATTTGTTGCTTTCTGACTTTTTGAATTGGACTCTCCTTGAGAGTGTTAGGTGGTATCTCATTGTTGTCTTGACTTGCATTTCTCTTATGGCTAATGATCGGGAACATTTTCTCATACATATATTGGCCATTCTGATTTCTGCCTCTGTGAACCTTCTGTTTAATTCCTTTGCCCATCTCCTCAGTGGGCAGTTAGGTTTGCTCTTTTTGGAAGCTATCAGGGTATTGTAGATTTTAGTAATAAGGCCTTTATCTGATTTGTCATTGCTAAAGATGTTTTCCCAGTCTGTCTGCTCTTTTATTACTCTCTTGGTGAATTCTTTTAATGTGCACAGGTGTTTTATCTTCAGCATTTCCCATTTGTCTATTTGAGCCTCCTCTGTGTTTGTGTCTTTCCCTATTTCTGTTAGCCTATGTAGTCCCTGTGCCAGTGTTCTCAGGTTGTTCCCAATTCCCTCATTGATGGCCCTAATAGTTTGGGGTTTTACTTCAAGGTCTGTAATCCACCTTGAGTTTATTCTAGTGCATGGAGTGAGGTAAGGGTCTTGCTTCATTTTTCTACAGGTAGATATCCAATTTTTCCCAGCACCACTTGTTGAAAAGGGCATCTGTTTCCCATTTAATACTTTTTGGGCCCTTATCAAAGACCAGTTGTCTGTATGCTTGTGTTTTTATTTCTGGATTTTCAGTTCTTTTCCATTGGTCTGAGTATCTGTCATTATGCCAATACCATGCTGTTTTGACCACTGTGGCTATATGGTATATGCGAAAGTCAGGTAAGGCAAGCCCTCCCACAATGTCCTTCTTCTTGAGTTCTCTACTAATTCTGGGCTTCTTCCCTCTCCATATGAAGTTGGTAAATCATTTTTTCCATTTCTTTGAAGGAGGAAGATGGTACTTGTATCGGTATTGCATTAAACTTATATAGTGGCTTGGGTAGAACTGTCATCTTTACTACATTGTCTTCCGATCCATGAGCATGAGATATTTTTCCATTTCCATTCTTGGTTTCTTGTAATAGTGTTCTATAATTTTCCTCATATAGATCTTTTGTTCTTTTTGTCAGGTATATCCCTAGATATATGCTTGGCTATTATGCTTGGCAATTTATGCTTGGCTATTGTGAAGGGTACCTCTTTTTTTATCTCCTCTTCTGTGGTCATATCTGATGTGTGCAGCAGACCAATCAATTTCTGATTGTTGATCTTGCATCCTGCCCTCTGCCATACTCCTCTGTTTCCAGTAATCCCTTTGAGGAGATTTTGGGGATATATATATATAATATATATATATAATCATATTATCTGCAAATAATGATAATTTCACCTCTTCCTTCCCCAGGTGTATACTTTCTATGTCTTTTCTTTGCCTCATGCTGTTAGCTAAAACCAGTACGATATTGAATAAGAGAAGAGACAATGGGTAGACTTGTCTGGTCCCCTTTTTCAGTGGGATTGTGTTTGTCTTTTCTCCATTGACTATCACATTGGCTGTTGGTTTTTCATATATAGCTTGTATTGTCTTGAGGAATTTTCCTTCTATTCCTATCTTCGTGAGTGTCTTAAACATGAATTGGTATTGAATATTGTCAAATGCTTTTTTGACATCTATGGATATAACCATATATTTTTTCCTGTCAATATTTTTTTTCCTGTCAATATATTTTTATATAATTTTATAATTTTATAAATATATAAAATATAATTTTATATTCCTGTCAATATATTTTTTAACCATATTTTTTCCTGTCAATATGGTGAATGATACTAATGGTCTTTTGTATGTTGAACCACCCCTGCATTCCAGGTATGAACCCCACTTGGTCATGGTGAATTATTTGTTTTATATACTTTTGTATTCTATTGGCCAGTTTTTTATTAAGGATTTTTGCATCAATATTCATTAGGGATATTGGTCTGTAGTTCTCAATTCTTGTAGGATCCTTGTCTGGTTTTGGTATCAGTGTTATACTAACTTCATAGTTCTTAAGTTTACAGTTAAGATTTTAAATTCCATATGAACTTTTGCAGGTCTTTCCTGGGGTCAGAAAATCCCTTTACATTTGTGTAAAGTTCTAGTTTGGACCAAATGGGAAAAGTAATCTATGGAATGGGTTTGCTTCTCCTGCAGGTTTGATTTAAAGCAGTGGTTCCCAACCTTCCTATTGTCTCAACCCTTTAATCCAGTTCTTCATGCTGTGATGAGCCCCCAAATTATTTTTTCTGCTACTTCATCACTGTAATTTTGCTACCGCTATGAATCTGGTGATCCCTGTGAAAGGACTGTTCGACCCCCAAAGCTGTCCCAACCCACAGATTGAGAACTGCTGTTTTAAAGGCTATTTTAAGAATAGGATTTTTAAAAGATAATTTTATTGGAGGCTCTTACAATTCTTACAACAATTCATTCATCAATTGTATCAAGCATATTTATACATATGTTACCATCATCATTTTCTGAATATTTATTTTATTTGAGCCCTTGGTATCAGCTCTTCTTTTTTCTCCCATTCCTCCACCCTCCTACTCTCGTGAACCCTTGATATATGATAATTATTATTATTTTTCATATCTTACACTGACTGCTGTCTTCCTTCACCTATGTTTCTGTTCATCCCTCTTGGGGTGTGGGTAAGGGGTTATGCATCAACCACTACAATCGGTTCCCCCTTCCTCCACTTCTACCCCTACCTTCTCCCTACCCTCTCCCTACCCTCCTGGTATCACTACTCCAATTTCTATTTCAGGCAGTGGGGTACCTGGATTCCGTGTGTAGTGTGCTCTTATCTGTACCAGTGTATATGCTCTGGTCTAGCCAGAACTGAAAGGTAGGACTGGAGTCATGATAGTGGGGGGAGGGGGTGTGAGGAAGTTTCAAAGAATGAGATGAGTATTGCATGTTTCATTGGTGGTATATGATGTCCTGGTTAACTCATTCCTTTCTTTTGACTCTTCTGTGAGGGGATGTCCTATTGTCTGCAGATGGGTTTTGGGTCTCTGCTCCAACCCACCTCATTCTCAACAATATGTTTGTTTGTTTGTGATCTTCTGGTGCTTGTTACTTGATTCTGTCAACACCTCATAATCACACAGGTTGGTGTGCTTCTTCTGTGTTTCTTCTTTGTTAGATTTAACAAAGACCCCAGAGAGTATGTCTTTTCATAGTCAGGCATTATCAGCTTTTGTCACCACATTTGTTTGTGCATGAATTTTGCCTTCAGTGATTGTGCCAGGAAGGTAGCATCACAGAATTCCAGCTTGTTAGAATACAGTGTTTTAACTTCCTTGAGGGAGGACTTGAGCAGAGTCCCAAAGTCTGCTCACTGCTTTAATGTATTGGCATATAAATATATGCACATAGGCCAAACAACTCTATTTTTATGAATTAATATATTTACATAAGTGCACAGCTATGTTTATAGCTTTGCTTCCTAGATCTTTCCATTATTTCCTTTTACCTTCCTCCTACCCCACCATCATGCTCATCCTTCTGCTTTTTAGAAATTCTTCTTAGCTAGATTGTTGTTGCTCCAATGCCACAAGGATTTCTACATCCTCCTCATTCTTTATTTTAATTCCATAGTTGTGTTGCTTTCTTACTGCTCCCTTCCCCTTTCTTCTCACCCCCGCCTCTCCTTCCCCCCTCCCCCTGGAACCATCAGTCCCATTACTTTCTCCTCAGGCTTGCTTCCTGTGATAGGTAAGCTTGTTGTGCCAACATGACCAAAGATGATAGGTAGCTCTGTTGTGCCAATATGGCCAATGAACACACGAGATCAATAAAGGGTGGAGATAGAAATGGCTTGGTGAGCCCCACCCATGCCCTCTTGCTCTTGGATCTTTGGGCCAGCCAGCTGCCTTGTTTGTCCTGTGCCTCGATCTCCAAGCGACACTACCCATGGGACACCTAATCCATGGACTGTGTTGCTGTGGGTTGAGTTTCCTTCAAGCCCTGCTTCGCCACGCTCCTGGGATATACAGCTCTTGAGCTGGAGACAGTTGGACTCTGTCATCTGGCTGACTGTTGGTGACCTGCTTTGCCATTTGCTGCTTGTGGCCGGATAGCCTGAATTGCTCTACAGAGGACTCCTCGGCGGCCCTTAAAACTCGAAGGACTGTTAATGTACTAGCTGTCTCACTCAAGTGAGTTGCACCAAGCTGTTTGTATTGCTTTATAGGTTAGTTAACTGTGCATTTCTCATTTGACATATCCTTCTATCTATATAAATATATAAAAAGAATTACTAGTGTCCTGGTTTTGTTTCTCTAGAGAGCCCTGTCTAACACACTTCCCATGTCTGTCTTATATGAGTAGGCAAAACAATTACAGAGTAAAAACAAAAAGAAAACAAAAGCTCAAAGAAACAGAGAAAAAACAACCAAACAAGCAAAAACCCTAAAATACATATAATTCCAGGTCTGACCATTGACCTTTCTGACTATCTCCCCAGTGGTCCTGGGGGGTTTAGGGAACTGTCCCTCCTAACCTGAAGTCTGTTTTGGGGCTCCGCAGAATCTTAGTGGCTTGGTTTTGGTCCCATTGCTGATCTATTATGTTCCATTCTTATTTATGCCTATTGCATGTGTGCGTGGGGGTGGAGGTGTCTGACCAGACTCATTCCCTACCATGTGTCCCCAGTGTTATCCTTTGTCGTGGCACGTTCCAGCAAGGGGATATCATGTCTCCAGCCGTTGACGGCCCTACAGTCCTCTCTGTGCCTTAGCAGCTCCGTGCAGGGATCGTTTTCAGGGCTTGGTGTGCCAGTACGAGGTCCAGCCCCTCACTCTCTTTGTCCTTCTTGGTTTGCTTCCGTGTAGGTTCTGCGGGCTGGGCCCTCTCCCCAACGCGTAGGCTTTGTGTTGTCCTCTGTAGCACATCCTTGGGGGTGGGGAGGGGGTAGTTTGACTCTCTTTGTGGCGGGCCTTGTGGCCCTCTCTGTTGAGCAGCTGCTCCATGCGGTTACATTGCCCTCAAGGTTGGGCAGGTGGGCCCGCACTCAGTTCCATTTCTGTGGAGACATAAACAATAAAGGATACTATTTTAGAATGTTATATCAGATAAAAACTTTTGGGTTTTTTTTGGGGGGGGGCCATCACTGCTCCCTGGTGATAGGAATAGGAGGCCCAGTCTTGCTCCTGGAAAGCTGTTGCTGGATTTGAACCTTCAACCCAGTGAGTGGGCTGCCTTCCCGCCCACAATCACTCCACCACCAGCGCTCAGCCGGATAAAAACTTTTAAATCTCTTTCTGAAAGAAAGAAAGGTCAGATAGAGAGTTGTCCAAAAGAACAGGAAGGTAAAAAGAGAGCCAAAGTCAAGAACTGCCAGAATTTTCCTGGGTGCGTGTGTGAGGTGCGACACAGAAAGAAAGCTCTGTCATTATAATTCTTTAATTTCTTTAGTTTTTTTAAGAACTGTATTCTATAGAGAGCTCTTTGGCTGAGGGATTTCTCTTAGACGCTCCTAGTACCAATCAAAATAACCCTTAAGTCATGTTGATATTACTTAATTCAGGAGCTTTTATTTTTTAATTTACTGTGCAGGAAAGTTAATTTAGAAAGATCAAAACGGAAAAGTGGCCCTCCATTTCCCAAAGGATCCCTAGGGAAGAAATGTTACCAAGACCAAATGCATCCCTTAAGGGACCACAATTCATGGACTAGGCGTGAGTCTCAGAGAATGGCTCTGAGCTGCCACGTGGTATCACTGCTTCCATTTTTCCAGAAGATAGATAAGACTAATTGCATGTGTCCAAACAGAAACAAAAACGGAACCAAAAGTATATGGAAACTTTGGATTCCTTAGAGTCAGACAAAAATTCTACCAGAGATTTATCATGGATTTGGGGTAGTGTTTTCCTCAATGAATCTGCCATTAATTTTGCATGTGAGATTGCTTGCACCTGGCAGTCTGTCTTATGATTCTGGACCTCCTCGTTGTCCTTTTATGCATTCATAGGTATCTTTTTCTTGGCCCTAGGTGATTTTATTTGCTTGAACCTGTGTTCACATCTTTTGTGACTTATGAGACATCCGGAGGCTTTGATTACTTCTTGATTTGGCACAACTTAAACTGGCACCCAGGAAAACAGAGAAACTAGCTTGCAAGCACAAATTCACAACCAGTCCAATGTGATAGTTAGATAATTTTATGTTAACTGGAAGACATATAAAAACGTCGGGGTGTTATTCAATTTGTCTATCAGGTCAAAGTCTGATGGTGCCTCTTTGGGGGTGTGGCTATCTCCCAAGGAGGCCCCCTGGGAACATAGCCCTCTCTCTGCCCTCACCTTCCTGCTTGCTGGCCACCCTGAGAACTGCTGCTGTCCTGCCATGTTTTCACAGACTCGTATTCACACAACTTCACAATCACAGGTCTGTGATCTTCCTCATTTTGCATCATTGCATGTGGCTGCATAAGTCTGAAGAGGGACTTATGGACAAGTATCAGATGTGTGTACTTGAGTTGGCCTGGACTGCGATGCTTTCTGGATGTATAATTACCTTTTGCTATAAGGCTCTCTCTCTCATACCTATATGAATGCTACTGGATTTTGTTTCTCTAGTCAATTCAGCCTAGCATATCAAACATAAAGCTAAGAAACAATGCAAAGCAGAGAGCTCAGGCTGGGAGATTAGTTACCTTGAGGCAACCCCCAAAGAGTTTTGGAGAAAGAGGGCCCAAATGGCCTCACGGGTCCCAAGCCTAGTCCTTGGTGCTTCGAAATCATAAAATATAATTCATCTTTAAAATCCCCATTGACAACCTCCCCAATGCTGCCGGGCACAAATGAAAGCCTGTTCCCTGCATAGAATAAGGGAGTTTTACTGAGAAATAAAACAGTTAAAACCAGAGAACCCAACAAAATGCAAAAGTCACAAAGCACTCTAAATATGAATAGGGTAAAGGGGTTTTATATAGTGGAGGAAACAGTCCATAGACCTCTAGGTGCAGCGTAAAAACATGATTACAGTTCTAGGACGGTCGCTGGATTATGACCTTTCTTCACATCGACAACTCTATATGCACATTTATCTTTCCTGGAATCTATACATTGTTCTTGGAATCTATCAATTTCCCCGCATAAACATTCTCAATGTACATCGTTAACAAACATTTCCTGCAGCATGACTTCCACAGAGCACGTTTCCAGCCGTGCTCTTATTTCCCAGGAATGATTAAAGTGCCACAAAAGTAGATTGTGTTGTCGATGATAAATAAATGAATGAATGGATTCAAAGCATGAAGAGTTTAAGGCAAGTTATGGTTAAAGACTCAAAACCGAGTTACAGTATCTTATGTGATTTGAACCAACATCTTGTTTCAGCAGGGTGCCTCAATTTTGAGAAGCTCCAACACAATTTTCCTGAAATATCAGGCAAAAGATCCTGAACCGGCTGAGCCCCGGTGGCGTAGTGGTGGTGTGTGGGCTGCAGGTTCAAATCCAGCAGCAGCTCCACAGGAGCAAAGGCTGGGCCTCCTACTCCAAAGGGCAGTGATGCCACAAAAAAAAAAAAAAAAAAAAAAAAAAAAAAAGAAACTGAACCGCCAGGCCTGGAAACAAAGTGCCAGCATTAACAACCTCTTACAGGAGTCAGTCACTGGGCCACGCCCAGTAGCCAAGCGGAAGGGTTCTCCCAATTTTTTTCAGGGCTCTCTTCTAGTGGAGAGACTTGAAGGAGCTGAGGAAGTAAAGCTTCCTGCCTGGGAAGGACACAGGATCCGGAGTTTGTGAGTTTCCATTTCCTTCTTCCTAAAATGAACAGATAACAAAGGATTATTTGCTAGGGAATTGGAGGAAACCGGGCTTCCAGGTTCACTCAGCCTGAGAAAGTCTGGATAGTAAGACTCCGTACGACATCTACTTGTAACCGATATTTTCACAAGGAAACATCTTATTAAAATAGCCTCTAAGTATGCAATCACCTTGTCGTCCATAGCATCCGCTCTCACGTGATATCTTTAGATGTTTTGTTCGCTTGGTTGTGTGCGAATGACAACTCCGCCTTTAATTAGAAAATTCACTTCCCTTTCTGTCAAAAATCAGAAAATTAGTAGAACATACCTGGCAGACTGGTAGACACCAGCGCTAAAGACAGGGCTCACTATCTTAGACAAGTCAAAGAAGTAAAAAAAAAAAAAAAACCTCATTGACTTCCTTTCCATGTCAAATGTCCATGCTTGACTTCTGTTAAAATTGCAGCCAAGATTTTATTTAAGGGAGCCCTGCGGGGCAGCTTTCTCGGTAATGTTTGGGGCTGTCAAGAGTTGCAATGGCAGCTAACAAGCCCATCGTAAAGGAAGGGTGGCCACGCCTTTCTTTTGTGACCTCACTGCGCGGATTCCAACCTTTGGTTAGTAGTCTAGCAAAAATGTCTTCTGCCACCGACCAACCTGATAATTTCAGGACGGAGAAGCCTCTGGATTTTAAACGTTGCTGTTGTTCAGAACAGTCAAGTCCGCATAGGGTCTGAGCCAAGAACTGGGCCCTATCCTTCGTTGACGATGTACAGTTTATGGCGAAGGCCTGTGCTCTCTGCTCTCTAAATGTTTCCTGACATTGTGATCCCTTTCTGCCTTCAATAGTCTGCTACCTGCTCTCCTGGCCTCCCTGTAATCCTTCCTCCCACTGGAGGGAGCCCTAGTGACTTCTTTCAAAAGCACACTGTACGGGGCCACTCCTATGCTTAATTTTTGGGGCGTTGCCATTTCTAATAAGATAAATTTAAAACTGCTTGGTGTGTCTTTACAAGAACCTAACCACCTAGCCCACTATGCCTGGCCCGCATCTTTCTTACTACCACTGACACAGTCATACATGTCATCCATAGGTCTTCGTGTTGTCCTTCTACTTGAGCTCATGCTCCCCAGTATCATACCTATGTGTACTTTAAACTTGTTAGCTTCATCTTGCTGCTCTAAGTCCACATTGTCCTTCCTTCAGAATTCTCCTTCCTCTCCTTCTCCCTTCCTGCTCTCTGACCGCCACCTCCCACTCTTTTTCTGGGTCAGATACTCTACTTCAGGGGTGCTCACACTTGTCACCATGTGAGTTGCTTATAAAATGATCGAGTCACAATGCTCTATCAACTACAAAAATGCAAAACAACCAAGGTCTAGAAACTGACGATAACTTAGCTTGTCAGTTTTGCTGCACTTAGCACAGTGGTTTGCGCATAGGGCTGACACCTAAGATTGCATCTGATTGGCTGCACTGTATATCAGTGAAGCGACAGGATTGATGATAGCTTTATGACTATTTTTTAATGTCAGGCAATCTACCCACACTGCATTTGCGATCGACTAGCAGATCACTCTTGAGGAATTGAGCACCCCTGCTCCACGTCTATGCCCCCATAGCACCCTTTGTTGCTTTTGTTAATAACCTCTCGTGCGCATACTATTGATTGCATTTGCCTCACATACCTACCCACAGTTAACTTATCCCTTCTGCTTGCCAGTGCCTAGCAACCTATGAGCTCAGCGAAATTTCAAGGCCATCGAGACATGGATGGAGCCCCAAACAGGATCTCTAGCTCCATGTACACAAACATTATCTATTCAAAATCCACATTAACCTCTTATTTAAACATCATCTAGATTGGACACTCAACTCATAGTTCATAGCTTCCCATCTGCTTTATTGAACCCCTTCTTTCTTCTCCATCTCTGTCCCACTGGATTAGTGCTGTTGACTTCTGTCCTACTTTCCAAGAAAGATACGTGATGGTTATTATAGATTCTCTCAGTTTCTGCTCTTGTATGGTCACTAAGTCCACTAAGTGGGCCTCAAAATAGGACTGAAGTCTGTCTTTCCCATCTCTCCTTGGCCATTCCTGGTCTCCAGCAGTTCATGCCAATGGCTGCAACACCCCCCCACCCCCCAAAAACAGGCGCCCGACTTAGTTTTGCATTTTCCCTCCTCCCCAGCTCAACCTATTTTTGCAATCACATTTATGTTTCTAAGAGAAAATCTGGTCAAATTGCTCAGCTGCTGAAAAACCCTTCAACTCCTCTATGCTGAACCAGCCTACAAAATGAGCTCAGAGGGATTTGATGCGATGCGCCAACCTCGCAGTCTCCTTTGTTCCCTTAAATTTACCATGTCTCTGGTCATGCACAGCAGGGGTGGGCCCTTCACCAGATGCCCATTTCCTGTTGTGATACCGTCTTCAGAAATCAGACCCGGCCGTAGCCTGCATAGTTCATAGTTTACTGTCATGAAAGGAGGTGAAGGATGCAATTCCTTTCTACTCTGCTCCATGGGATTTTTTTTGGTTAAGAAAGTAGATTCTAAATCTCTTTAGACAAACTGTCTCTCTTCAACTGTAATCTAATCCACACAGCACTTTACACACCAGAAAGGTCAGACTCGTTGAGGCAAGAAGTGCAGGAGTCAGATTGGGACCAAGTGTGACAGTAAAGGTCCTGGCATTTCAAAGAAATCTAGCCACTCTGAATGCAGTTCAAGTATGCCCAGTAGAACGTGTTGACTTAGTCCTCTTGTCTTATATTTTTTCTCAATGGGCAGAGTCAAATCCAAAGTACAGAGCCTTGGCCTGATAATTTTGGAAGGGAGAAAGGTGTGTCTTCTCATTATCTAATTGCTTTAACAAAAAATACCACAAGTAAGCAGCTTTAACAAGCAACAATTTGTTCTCTCACAGTGTAGGGAGGCTAGAAGTAAAAGTTCAATGTGGCAGTGATAGGGAAGGGCTTTCTGCTTAGTGTTTCCTGCTTTTTTTCTAGAAGGTTCTTGGCCCAGGGATCTTGGGCCCTAAGAATGAGCTCCACTCTTGGCTCTTCTTTTGTGATGGCAGTAGGCCCCTGTCTCTCCTCACTTGCTGAATGAATCTCTCTATGTAACACACACACACACAAAGGCTAACTCAAGATGCAACCTAAACTTGTAGAATCAGTAGATTGCATCCTGCCTTGTTAGCTCAATTGCTATGAATCCTGATGTATCCATATCTTAGAGATAGGATTCACAGAGGAGCATTTTAGGGATCACAAAATAGAAGATGGTTACATAATACTGAAAATTCTGATCTAGCCAAGCTGACACATATTGTGGAGAAAGCAAGCCCAATTCATGTTTGTGTGTGTAGTTGAGAATTCCCTGGGAGGAAGCAGAGGGATTCATACCACAAAGCCTACAGTTATATTCTGATGTGTGTTGTGGGCTATGGCATGTCTTTGCATTTCTGTCCCCCTGGCACCCCTACCACCCCATCCCTGCCTTCAGCAGTAATGCCTCTTTCTATTGTGTCCCCAATCTTTGGTATAGTAAATAGAGTAGATAACCCCTGTCTTCAAGGAATTGGCATTCTTTCTGGGAAAAATACACACGTACATCAATACAAGTGGTAAAAGCTATTGAACACAGACATACCAGGGCAGCTGGGGACAGCTACAAGGAGATCATTATGTCTCTTGCATAGACCCCAAGGGGAGGGCCTGAGGCTTAAAAAGGTTATGTTTGAGTGTGGTTCTCTCAACGTTTTCAGCTGGGAATGGCAAAACAACCAGTAGCATGCCCCCCTCCACCTTCAGCCCCATTCAGTAGCCACAAATCAAGGCTAGCCAGTTTGGTACTGACTTCAGGGTATCAGGGTGATGGCTGGGCAGGCATAAAGGAGCTGACAACTGCTGTTCTGTATTTATAGATTGAGACCTCAAACTGCTGGACTGGAGATGATCTCACCCACTCAATCCCAAAGCCACTGCCATCGAGTCCATTGAAACTCCTAGCAACCCTGTGAGAGGGGAGGGAAGGGCCAAGGTTGAGAAAGCCTGGAACTGCCGAGGTTGGAAATCTCAATGGAAGTCGGCTGTCACATTTCCCCCCACGGACTGGCTGGTGAGTTCCAAGTTCAGCTAAACACTTAATCACAGGGCATCTCTAAGGCTCCTGATGAGATCACCAAAGAGCCTTAACCTACGAAATCCTTTTCAAACAGCAGCTATAAGGTATATATTAAAAAGGGAGAAGACCTTGTTTCTTTATGCCAACATTTCAATGCAGCTGAGCAGGTGTGTTCAATTTGGATATCAAGCTGATCGATGGATCTGATCTGATCTCTGCTAGAAGAAAACAGAGATGTGGCTGCTTTGATTTTTCCCCATATGGAGCCTTTGTAGTTTTGGCCCCTTATGCTAAAAATCAGCCTGGTGACTCTGATCCAGAAAGAGTATCTCTACTGAGAAAATAAATGTGAGTGTGCACGCATGTTTGAATTTAATGGTGGTTGTGATGCTTAATTATCTAGTTCCTTGTTTATATCAGGCATGTTTTGTATTATAGATTTTACACATGTAAGCACCTCGATAAATGCTTACATCTTGTGTGTGGACCATAACCAACTATGGATAGCCTTGAGCAGAATGGGGATTCCAGAAACTTTTATTGTGCTTATGTGGAGCATGTACACCACTCTCAAGAGGCAGCTGTATGAACAGAACAGGGACGTAGTGCCTGGTTATAAGTCAGAAAAGGTGTGCATCTGGGTTGTATTCGCTCCACACACTTAGTCAGTCTTTGTACTGAGTAAGCTGTAAGATATGAAGGAGACTGGCCTCAAACGTAGAGGAAGACTTATTCACACCCTGGGATACTCAGGTAACACAAGCTTGCTTGCTGAAAGTGAGGAGGACTTGAAGCTCTTACTGTTGAAGCGCAAGGATCATGGCCTTCAGCAGGGATTACAACTCAAAGTAAAGAAAACAAAGATCCTCACAACTGGATCCTCACAAGTGCGCGACATCATGATCAATGGAGAAAAGGTTGCAGTTGTCAAGGATTCAGTCTTGCGTGGAATCACAATGAATGTTCATAGAAGGAACTTACAATCAAAAGATCAAATAAGGCACTGCACTGGATAAATCTGCTGCACAAGACCTCTTTAAAGTATCGAAAGGCAAGGAGGTTACTTTGAGGAATGAGGTGTGTATGATTGGACAGCACTTGACAAAGACAAATAGTTTTCTCTATATTTGTATTGAAATGCACACTGGTTTTAGAATGAGATGTGTTTATGCACTATAGGACTTACACTTAAAGGTTGCTTACAAAGCACTCATAAACGTGGTTTAATTTATTTTCTCCATTAGAAACCACCCCCTCCTTTCCCCCCAAATCCACTTTAAATGTGTCTTGGTTGGGTGCACTGTCTGGTCCTCTGATAACTATGGAATTATCATATCTAAAAACATGCCGCCTTCCCTTTATGCTTTCCTTCTTTCAGAGGTAGGCAGATAATATTTGTTATCACAACACTTTGAAAAATCCTAGCTGCTGATGACCAGCCGCCGTGAGCCCCAGTGACACGCCTTCTGTGGTGTGATCAAGGGCACGGTCTGCTTTCTAGACATCAGTGACTCAAACCCGTCTGGACTTTTGAAATGATGCCAATCTTTCATCCCGAGAATTTTGATTTTTAAAACTCAACCAAAGATTAAGAAATGAAGGATGATTGGAATCTGTCGCAGGGAGGTAAGTAAGGGTGGAAGGTGTTTGGCTCTCCCTATGGGACCTTCTTCCCTGGTTCATAGGGTCCCTGCCCTGACAGTTGGATTTCATCATGAATTCCCGGCTCATGAGCTTGGTCATTGCTGTGGAGCTGATTCTGTCTCATGGCAACCCCATGGGTACACAAGAGAGCTGTCCCCTGGGGTGTTCAAATCAGTGGCCCTTCCAAAACAGGTCCCCAGGTCTGGGTTCTGAAGGGCCTCTGCGTGGGTTTGAAGCAGCCACTTTCCTGCTAGGAATCTGAAAGCTGAACTGCTCCATCCAGGGATTCTCTAAGATAATATTGTATTAGAAGTCGTGCTCACAATTACCCTAAAATTCAGATCTAGGTTCTATCTTTTGATGCTTGGAGTTGGAGTATCTGAATCCAAATGAAAAAGAAAACCCTCTCCAGTGACGGAAAGACGGGGCCATCACCGAGTTCACTGCGGTCAAGATGCAAAAAGAGCGGAAAAAGTCTAAGGTGGCAATTCATTTTGTTTGAACAAGTCCAAACTAAGTTTCCGAACAGCACTGTAGATAATGTTCTCGAGGAGGACCAAATATGCACAAATATGTAGAGACACCAATGAGCAAAAATTATGCCAGTGATTCATCACCAAATATTTAAAAGAAACAATACCACAGAGCAGGGGGATGAGTCATTATGAAGAACATTAGTTAAGACCAAAATATCCCCGAGTGTGAGAAATGATGCTAATCCCACGCTCAATGGCAGTGCTTTGGCGGGGGGGTGACTGACAAGCCAGGTTCAGTTCTGAAGTCAAGGAAGTTCTGTCTGTGAAAGGAAGAGGTGTTCTGAGTGTTGCAGAATGAAAAACACGTGCCTGTGGTGAGAGCTCCTTTAAGTGCGGCTCCTCTGGCTGACACGCAGCCACAGAGAGAGAGATGTGATTCTCTTGGTTTGCATCAAGAAGCAGAATATGTGATGCCAAGAGCCTGAGGCCAGGGACTCTCAGCCCTGGCTTTGAGGACCAGACTCTTCAGGGTCATAACCAGGTGAACTCTGTACCCTGCGGTTTCCCTCTCTATCAAATGGGAGCACAGATCTCTCCTACCTTTCTGAGAACAACTTCTATGATAAACTGAGGTAATAAAAGCAATGTTCTAAGAAAATAGCATAGAGTAAGCATTCAACAAGCACAAGGTATTGCTATGTCTAATGCTTGAAGTACAACTTTTCAACTAATGTCATAAAAAAGTAATCACAATTTGAATAAATGCACCCTTAAGGTGAATGCAGTCTACAGTGGTAATGCCCAGTGTACACATTCATTCAACTAATTGCCCTCAAGTCATGTTCAATTCATAGTGATCCTATAAAATAAGCTAGATTTGTCTCTGTGGGTTTCCAAGACACTAACTGTTCATGGGAATAGGGAGCCTCATTTTTCTACTGAGGAGTGGCTGCTGGTTTCAAACCGCTAATCTTGTGGTTACCAGACCAACATGAAGCAAATTACATAGGTTGAAATCGAATGAGCATGCAAAGAGATTCTGTGTCTGATAATGTTACAGAGTCATAAAAGGGATCATGATGTAAAGAATATCTCATGCCATATGATTTATTTGTTGATAAATTAACAGACATAATGTGTTCATAATATTTTATTTCACATTTGAAAAGAACTATGATAATACAAACATCAGGAAAAGTGAAAATTTGTGCTCACAAAAAATGTCAAAGAACCTTACTATTTTAAAAATTCCAGTCTTTTAAAGAAAGGACTTCTGACAGAACTTGCTAAAGAAGCTGTGAATTCTGGTCAAGTGAGGAATTTTCAAAATGTGCCCAAGGAAAGTCATAACAATGCTGGCCATTGCAATGCTTTATCTTGGGAGTTAATGGGCTCACAGCAGCCTGTGGGACAAAATGGAATCCGAAATACTGATACTGAACACACTTTGATAAGCAGTCACCTAACAATCTCAAAGTTATTTTTAATAGTGAAAATTCGTTAACTAAGTTATGAGAAAATTCCAAAAACTGGTCATAGAGTTGTGACTACAGCTAAGTAAATGTCTTAATAAGCATGGAATCTTAAATTAGCTTTTAGAGTTTTGTAAAACACTCATGACCCAAATGACGTTGATTGAGAGAAACTAGATCTATATAGAAAGACTACAGTGTATAATCTATTCCTTACAAATACCTTTTTATACGGGGCCCATGATGTGTGAGCGCAGCATTGTTTGATCGGCAAGGCAGGTGATGTGGCAAATCCCAGGCCCTCTTTTGAACATGTTACCTGCTCTGAGGTGCCTTCTCTGATCCTTCCAAAAGCAGAGCCACTTGGATGATTGCTTTACATGTCAATTTGCCTGGACCAGGGCTCGGCAAACTGCGGCTCTCCAGCCGTACGTGGCTCTCTCATGTTCATGAACATGCGACTCTGAATTCACATAGAAAACATGTGAAGGTCATTAATTTAGATCACAGTGATTTCATTTGTTTGGAAAAGCACATGTGAGGCTCTTGAGTGATTTTAAGTTTGTCAGGGGGGGCAGGAATGGCTCTTGGATCTCAAGAGTTTGCTGACCCCTGACCTAGACTACGCTTCCCAGTGGTTTGGGCAAACGTCATCAAGGTGCTGTTGTGTAATGTAAAATTGTTGTTAGGTGTAGGTGCGTTGGCAGCGGTGGAGATGACATTGGGGCTGCTAATTACAAGATCAGCAGTTCGTGCCCACCAGCGGTACTGCAGGAAAAAGATGAGGCTTACTGCTCCTGTAAAGCTGTATAGTCCTGGAAACCCATAGGGAGTGTTCCTTCTACTCTGTTCATAAGGTCCCTGTAAGCCAGAATTGACTCAAGGGCGGTGAAGCTTTTTTTTTTGGTTTCTGTTGTTTCTTTGTTGTTGTTAGGTGTCATTGAGTCAGTTCCAACAAATAGCAACCAAATATACAGCAGAACAAAGCATTGCCTCGTTCTGCACCATAATCACCGTCCTTGCCAGGTTGGAGCCTGTTGTTACAGCCACTCCTCAATCCATCTTGTTGATGTTCTTCTTCTTTTGCTGCTGACCCTCTTCTTTACAAAGCATATGTCCTACTGCAGGGACTGATCCCTCCCGAGGATATATCCACAGTACATGAGACACACTCCTCTCCCTTGTTTCTAAAGGGCATTCTGGCTTTGCTTCTTCCAACACAGATCTGGAAGAAGATCGTGGTATCTCTCAATTGGTCAACATAATAATTTAGACATTAATTCTTCTTCAGATTTCCTTCTTATTCATTGTCCAACTTCCGCATGCAGATGAGGCAATTAAAACTGCCCTGCCTTAGATCAGGCACACCCTAGATTTCAAAGGGACTTCTTTGATTTTTAGCACTTTAAAGAGTCTTTTTCCAACAGATTTTCCAAGTCTAATATGTCATTTGATTTCCTGACTGCAGCTGCTATGGGCATTGATTGTGAAATCTTGCTAACTTCACCTTTTTTTCCCCATTCATTGTTCCAGTCTGAAGATTTTTGCCCCTTTTTTGTTTGTTTTATGTTGAGATATTATACAAACTAAAGCCTATAATTTTTCAGCATCAGTAGGTGCTTCAAGTCTTCTTTGTTAATGAATTTCCTCTGATCCCAATTCTTCTCAAATTATTTGCTTAGCATACAGATTGAATTAAGTATATAACCTGAGGGAACACCTTTCCTGATTTTAAATCAAGCAGTGTCTCCTTGTTCTGTTCAAACACCTACTTCTTGGTATATGTGTAGGTTCTATAAGAGCACAATTAAGTGTTCTGGAATTCCTATTGTTTGCAATGTTATCCATAGGCTATGGTGCACACAGCTGAATGATTTTGCTTCGTCAATAAGACACAAGTGAACATTTCCCTTTTATTTTCTGCTTTGAGTCAAGATCTATATCAGCAATCATCCCTAATTTCATGTCCAACTTGAATTTCTGACAGCTCACTATTGTCATACTGCTGCAACTAGTTCGAAGTTATTGTCAGCAAAATTTTAGTTGCGCACATGCATGTGTGTATATGTGAGATAATAAGACATTGATAATTTCAACATTCTGTTGCATCATTTCTATTGGGATTGGGTACAAATAAAAATGTCTTGTTTCATCATGTATTTATCTTCCAAATTTCTCATAGTAGATGAATGTGTGCCTCCATTTGTTGAATCATTTCCATGGATAATCTGTCCATATCTGAAGCTCTCTTTAATCAATACCTTCAGCAAAGTTTGGAATCTCCCTTCAATATTATCAGTTCTTGCATCTACTGCTCCTGATAGAGTTGAGCATGTTGTGATGAGATGGAATGCACAAGTAATGTAATACAATGTAATACTTTTTCATAATATGATCTGATGGAATGTAATCAATTTGGTGATGCGGTGATTACATACTGGGCTGCGGACAGCAAGGTCCACAATTTAAAGCCACCAGCTCTTCTGAGGGAGAAAGGTGAAGTTTTTGACTCCTGTGAAGAGTTCCAGGCTCTGAAATCCACAGGGGCAGTTCTGCCATGTTCTATACCAGCAATTCTCAGCCTGTGGTCACAACCCCTTTGGGGGTCAAAGAATCCTTTCACAGGAGTCTCCTGATTCATAACAGTAGCAAAGTTGCAGTTATGAAGTGGCAACGAAAATAATTTTATGGTTGGGGGTCACGACGACATGAGGAACGGTGTTAAAGGCATTAGGAAGGTTGGGAACCACTGTTCTTTATGATGGCTATGAGATGATTGACTGAATGGCAGTGGATTTTGTCTTTTGGAATGTAATCAATTAATGGAAAAGGGAGTTTCCTTAGGATGTGTTAGATTCCAGAATATCTACGTATGTATTTTTCCAGAATTCTCTTTATTTCTTCACTCTGTACTCTCTTCATCACCTGACTTAGAGGTCTTAGGACCCATGTTCGAAGGAGTCTCCAACCTATTGCCTGATTTTGGCCTTCCTAACCCCATTAATTATGTGAGTCAATGCATTGAAATAAATCTAGTCATTATATGGATGATAGATAGATACTAGATAGATAGATAGATAGATAGATAGATAGATAGATAGATAGATAGATGACAGACAGACAGGGAGAGAGTCAGTAGAGCCCTGGTGGCATAGTGGTTACGTGTTGGGCTTCGATCCTCATGCTCAGCAATTTGAAACCACCAGTAGCTCTGGGAGAAAGACTGGGCTTTCTACTTGTGTCAGCAGTTTCAGCCTCAGAAACCTCTGGGGGTCATTATGCGTCAGCATTAATTTGGTGAGCCAGCATGGACTCTCTAGCGCTGAGATGCTTCTTTAGAGAACTGAAAGGCTGGAGCCTCTCTTGGGCTGTTTTTTCCTGAATAATCTTCCTGTTTGGTTCTCTCCTGTTTTATTGCATCTTGTGTCAAGGCTTCAATCTGCCAAGGTGATTGATTTTCTTCATTGCACTTCAAATGCATAATGCCTTGTTGTTTGTTTGCTAACATTTACCTCCACCCCCAAATTTAAGTTCCGTATCATATCCTTTGCACACGATAGTTCCTGATAAGTACTTATTATTTGAGCGGGAATGGGAAAGGGAGTTCTTAATGTAAGAAATGACATATGCAAAGGTCAGGGGACTAAGATGATGCTCCAGAGCTGGAGATTTAAAGGGCACCAGGAACCCAGGACTGTGAGGGCTGAGCTGCACCAGTGAGACCTCTGTCAACATATGTCCTGGTCTGGCCTTCATTTAGGTGACAAGGACACAGTGTTTGGGTCTGACTTTACAGTTTGGGTATGCCTGTGGAGGTGTAAGGAAAAGTAAAAGGTTAGAAATGGGATCTTCTGAAATCTGTGCCATGAGAAGGGAAAAGAAACTTAAGTAACAGAGCAGTAAAAGCAAGGGACCCAGAGAAAGGTTATAAGAGCCCTGTGACACCCTGATTTGGAGGTTAGGGAAGAAGAAAGAGCTGAGACAACTCCAAATCTCAGGCTTAAGAACAGGATGTGCCAAAAGCCCAACGCCAAAAGAACGAATTTCTCAACTTCTACTTTCCTTTCTTCGTGCCCTTGTCTAGATTTAGCTCCATTCAAAACATTGAACTTATATTCTACTCTCCCTGCTTGTTGACACGGCCCTTACTCACTAGTCAATCCAAATTAACACATTCAAAGGTGTTTGACACAGCAGATTTCATCCAATAAGTCACTTGTGTCTAAAATGGGAAGGATTTTAGCTCACACATGGTTCAAGATGATTATACTTGCTGAATCCATTTTCAAGGCACAAAGGACAACAGAGTCTTAATGGACAGCTTTCAAAAGCTTATGATTAGAATGATGAAACCATCCTTCATGGGATATGTGCTCGGTGAATAGGGAGGTGAGGGGAATGAATATATGAAGCTGTAAACATCCTAGGAACCAGGGAGGTGTGGTGAATGGAGGTGCTCACTAGGGTATTTCACAGGAAATACACAAACTTGGTGATGACCTCTCTTTCAGGTAAGATGCAGTCTGAGGACAACAGCACCAAGATAAGACATGTGTTAATCTGAGTAGACTAGAGAAACAAATTCATACACGCACTTATACAAGAGCAGTTGAATATTGAGAAAACATACCAGCCCAGTTCAGATCAAGTCCATAAGTCTGATATTAGCTCATATGTCTGATACCAATCTATAAAGTCCTCTTCTGATTCATGAAACACATGCTTTGTTGACTTATTTTCTTTTGCTGTTGGGAGGTTTTTGCTGTTGACTCTGCTCTAGTTGTTTTAAGGTTGAACATGAGTCTCTCCTTTCCCCCCCTCCCCCATTAACTAGAAGAGAACCTCTTTCCCCTTTTGCTTGCACTTTTTTATCCTTTCCTAGGATCTCTTCTGGCTTTGCCTCTACTTTTGCAGTTACTGGCTTCACTGACAACCTCCCCGATCTCCTTTGTGGCTCCTCCTTCACTGCCCTTTGGTCAGTTGACCTTCTTGACATCCTCGCTGTGGGGAGGGCGCTTGTAGGATGCCTTCGGACCATGGGGCACTGAGAGTTTTCTAGAAGCTGAATTGCCTGACGCTGCCACTCTGACAGCCGCCCGAGCTGCTAAGACCTGCGGTGGGACTACTATATGTCTTGATGTGGTTTTTTTGGAAAGGTTTATACAATTTGGTGTTGTCTTTGTTTACTGGGTGGTGATAGTCTCCTCCTTTGTGATATTAGGGAAGTTTTCTTCTAAGTATTTCCATACTATTTTAAATGTAGACTTATTTATTTCAGCCTTCTCAAGCAGCCTAATAATTCTAATATTCTTAGAATGACAGCCTACATCATCCTCAAGCTTTCTTCAGATTCTTTTACTTTTTGGCTTTATTGTTTTCACTCGCTTTGTGAAGACTGCTTGACTGTCTTTAAGTTCACTAATTTTCTTCCATTCTATTGTTTACATCATGTACCGTGTTTTTTTATTTCTGCTAACTCAGTACTTGACTAGGTTTTTAGTATCTCCACTTCTTCTTTTTGTTTTCTGGATTAATCCCCAGATTAATCCCCAGAGCACTGCTCTCAACACCATACTCTGTGATCTCTTTTTGGCAGTTGAAGGGCTTCTTCTGTGTATTTCATTGTATTTGGGTAATCTTTAGTTGTTGATTTACGCTTTTCTTGAGTTGTTCTTTTGTGGTAGCTACTGATGGCTCATGGCTGTGCGGTGTAGTTTATCCAGCTGTAGAGGATCCATAGACTTCTGGGTTGTATGAGGGGAGAGGGAAGAGTTGGCTCTTTGGGTTACTGGAGGATCAGATAGGAGCTGGGATTTGTATTGTGTGGAGATGAGGAAGCAGTTTTAGTTGTGTGGAAGGAGGAATAAGAGATAGGTACTCAAAAGCTGAACTTAAGTGGTATTAATTATAGGAAGCCTTCCTGTTAAACACAGTTGTTTTTGATGAGTTGGAAGAAAGGATTATAAAAGGTGTGTCGTCACTTGTGATAGGTTTTGAGAAAGTATGGGCTACTGAGGTTGGGGGAAGCAGGGACTTGCGGCAGTGGTGGCTGGGGTAGGTGAGGGGTATAATAAGAAATTAAGGGGAAAAAAAGGAAACTTACCAGAGTCACTTGTATAGGGAGCGTGCAGCCCATCTGTTATTGTGTTTATAGCAGAAAGCCCTTATTTCAAGGGCATGTACTTTCTCTGTTTTCAAGGAGGGAAAGTCCAATGTTATATTAAAGAGCAGTATTGGGTTTTTATACCACTCAGTACTGTCTGCCCTTCATGCCAGGGTCACATTGTAGAAACGGGTTATTGGAGTGGAGGTCCATGTTTGAGCGGCAGGGAGTGTGTGGGGGAGGTACTTCCAATCAGGAGGAAGTCCTGCTAAGAACAGAGAGTCCCAGTGTCAGCCCGACAACTAGGTAGGGGAAGGGGAGTTGCCAAGAAATCCTAAACTTTGGTTCCTCTCCTCTGGTGGGAAAGAGAATTTTGTGAGTTTATATCTCAAAAGAAAATAGGAAACATTTTAAGGTACTCTTGAAGCCCCCCTAAAGTTTAGCTTATGCTCATGGCCTTCTGGGGTACCCGTTTCCTGTTCACATTAGCTGGGCGTTTCTATTGGCAGCTATCAGAACTGCGCTCTTGCAAGGAGGCAGGGAAGATGGGATTAGGTAAGGGAGTGAAACTATGAAGACTCTGTTCTAAGGGTTTCAGTGAGCTCTGGGGTGTGGGGCTGGAGACTCTACTTGAGGGGTGGTCTGGTGTGGGATATTCCCCCATGCTGTTGGGTTGTAGAGTGAGAGGAGAAGGAAGAAGACTGGCACTTACCAGCCCGCTCACCCTGCCGAACTAGGGGAGAGAGGAGACGGCAGTGAGCTTCCTCCATGTTCTTGGGGGAAGGGGACAAATGAATTAGAGAGGGGTCTAAAATATTCCTGGAGTGGTGAGGATTCAGGTCCTACTTCTAAATGCCCAGAATTAGCCTCCTCACTGGTCACCTCTGGGCCACGCAAGGGGAATTCTAGGCAAGGGACTCTTAACTTGATGCCATCTTCCCAGATGGATCTTGACTGAAAGTAGAGGATAGCAGAATGATATTTACTTGTGTTTCCTTGGCTTGCAAAGGCATTTGACGCTATAGGGCTTAGAAAACTCTGCATAGCCTGGAGAAGAATAGAAAATCCAAAATACTATATTGTGCTCAGAACGTTTACATAAATCATGAGGCAGTGGGGTAAACAGAACAAGAGAGTATGGAGTATTTTAACATCAGGAAAGGTGTGCATCAGGGTTGTCTCCTCTCACCATACTTATGGAACAAGTAAGCAATAATCAGAGAAACTGGATATATGCAGTATCAAGATGGGAGGAAGGCTTTCTAACTACCTTTGATATGCAGCTTACTCAATGTTGCTTGCTGAAAGTGAGGAGGATTTGAGACACTTGCTGAAGATTTCAGCCTTGAATATATGGACTACAACTTAATGTAAAGAAAACCAAATCTTCACAACTGGATCAATAGGTAGCATCCTGTTAAATGGAGAAAGGGTTGCATTTGTCAAGGATTTCATTTTGTTGGAGTCACAAACAATGCTCATTGAGGTAGCAGTCAAGAGATCAAATGATGCTTCATGAGGTAAATCCGCCACACACAACACCTCTTTAAATCATTTAAAGAAGAAGAAGAAGAAGGTGTTATTTTGAGAGCTAAGGTGCACCCGCCCCAAGTCATGGTATTTTCAATTGCCTCAAATGCATGTGAAAGTTGGACATTGAATAAGGAAGACCACAGCAAATGGATACATTTGAGCTAGAGCGTTGGCAAAGAATATTGAAGTACCATGGACTACCAAAAGGACAAATCTGTCTTGGAAGAAGTATAGCAAGAATGCTTCTAAGAGGCAAGGATGGCAAGACTTTGTCTTATATGCTTTGGGCACATTGTCAGGAGAAACCAAGCCTTGGAGAAAGACATGAGGCGTGTTCAATCAGAAGGGCAAGGGAAAAGAGGAAGGCCCCTGATGAGAAAGATTGATACAGTGGCTGCACCAATGGGCTCAAACATAAGAATAGTTATGTACTTCATTCTGTTGTACATAAGGTCTTTTGTTCTGTGGTACATGAGATCTCTGTGAGTTGGAACTGGCCCAAAGCTGCCATGATTATCAAGCTGACTTTCCCTTGGTGGGTCACACACGCCTTATGTGCATAGTCCCACCCAGTCGCTTGGTGGGAGTTAGAAGACCATGGCTAGAATGGCCATGTAAAAGCAATCCTTTGTACTACAATACCATTCTTCTCTGATACATCCAGCAGACTCCCTGAAAGTCATGTTGGAAATGCCACATGCTCTTTTTCCTTCTGACCTGGAAAAATGTTCTTCACAGCACCGCCAGTCAGTGAGTCATTCCAAGCTGATCTTTCCATCCCGTCCGTCTATATTTATGGAAGCCTGAAACCACTGAACCCTGCTTAGTAAATACCAACCCACTTACTGTGTAAATGCTGACATTAGATCCCAGGACCTTCCCCTGGAAATCCATGTGGGTTGTGGAACACTGATGGACTTTCCTTCCCAAACTTGAGGTTTTCTGAAGGGTCATGTTTTTCTAACATCACTTCAAATGTATTTCTTAACAATTTCCCCAACCTTCAGGCTGTGGTGGGTGGATGGCAAGTGTGTGTGTGTGTGTGTATGTGTGTGTGTTTTTGGGGGGAAGCAAGGGGCAGTGGGCAGCAGCAGTTACTCATTTGAAAGGAAATGCAAAGTTTTAAGAACCTATAACCAAATGCTTCAAGATGATTGTTTTACAAGTTCCTACTAAAGTGTTATCTGGTCCCAGGGTTAAGTTTCCAGCAGGGGTTTCTTTCTTTCTTTTTTAAATCAATAGTTTATTTTATTAAAACTCGTATTACAATCCATACATCAAATATATTAGGCATATTTGTACTTATGTTGTCATCGTTCTTTCTAGATATTTACTTTCTAATGAGCCCTTGGTGTCAGCTCCTTCCCCCCATGACCCGTGATAGATTATAAATTATTATTATTTTCATATCTCACACTGACCACTGTCTCCCTTCCCCCATGGCTTTTGTTGTTCTTCCCCCTGGAAGGGGGGTGTGGTCATATGTTGATCATTGCAATCAGCTTCCCCTACCTCCCTTTTCCACCCCTCCTTTCCCCTACCCTTCTGGTATCATTATTCCCATTCTTGTTCTGGGATTCTGTGTGTTCTGAGCTTTTAGCTTCTATCTACACCTGTGCACATGCTCCAGTCTAATCCAGAGTAAGAAGCAGTACTAGCGTCATGATCATGAGGGGTGAGGATATGTCAAGGAACCAGAGAAATACTGTGTTCCATCTATGCTTTACTACATCCTAGCTGACTCATCCTTTCCCTATGACCCTCTATGGAAGATGTGCCATTGCCTACAGATGGGTCTGGGGTCTCTGCTCTGACTCTCCTCATTCTCAACAGTGTGTTTTTGTTTGTTGTTTGCTATGAATCTTCTGATGCCTGTTATCCAGTCCTGATGACGTCTCATGATCACATTGGCTGGTATGCTTCTTCCATGTGTGCTTGTTGCTTCACTGCTGGATGGCTGCTTGCTTCACTTCAAGCCTTTAAGACCCTAGATGCTATATCTTTTAATAGCTGGGCACCATCTGCTTTCTTCACCATATTTGCATACGCACCCATTTCGTCTTCAGCAATTGTGATGGAGCGGGGAGGTGGGGCTTGGTGAGCATCACAAAATGCCAGCTTGTTAAAACAAAGTGTTCTTGTATTGAAGAAGAGTATGAGCTGAGGCCCAAGGTCTGTCCACAACCTTAGTGCATTGCCATATAAATATATGTACATAGGCCAATACCTCTCTTTTATGAATTAATGTTCAACATATGTACACCTATGCTTATACCTCTATTCATATCTTGGCTTCCTAGAACCTTCCTTTGTTTGCTTTTGCCTTCCTCCTGCCCCATCATTACATTCACCCTACTTCCACCTCTTAGTGATTTCTCTCAGCTAGATTGCTGTTGCTCCAACACCCGTACAGGATCTTTGCATCCTCCTTGTTGGTGGTTTTAATTCCCTACTTCTTCCCTTGTTTGTGGTGCTGTTTGCTCACCACGCCCCTCCCCTCCCCCACCTCCTCCCCCTAAGATCCTCCAGGACCTTTGGCCCCATTCCAGCAGAGGTTTCTGCATTATGTTATGTAGGTGTTCTATACTAGATCTGTATATTCCAGGGAGCCTTTTCCCCCTCCCAAGAACAGGAGTCCCTTGAAGTACTCGTCTATGGTTCATTTAATGCCTGGCATGCATTGCATGACCTCAGAAACAGAACATTCATATGATGAAGGGAAAAAATAAAAAGCCTGTTTCTGAGTCATTGTCTGCCCTCATGGTGCAATAGGGAGAGTATCCCTTGGTCAGTGATTTGTAACATGCCTTGTCAATCATGCCTTGTCTATTAGTTTGCTGTTGGGAACTATGTCACCCTGTGGCAGTCACTGATCTGTGTCCATTTCAGCACTGGGAGTGTAGGGGCGGAGTCTAGCCTGTCAGTCTGGAGATAGCCAGTGAGACCTCTGTGTGGGCGTGGCTTTCTCTGAGAATTCTGGGAAATCTTGAGGTATTTCCCCTGTGGAGGTGAGAGGCTACAGACTCAGTTCCTTGTCTACTGATGAGACAAGATGGCAGCATGGACCCCGAGTCCTAGGAACCAGAGGAGCAGCCACACGGGCTTACCCTAATGGAACCAGACCTCAAAAGTTGGAAAAGCCACAGAGAGACCCCTGCCAGGGCTGAGATACTTCTACCGCCAATGGATATTGCTGATGGACCTTGAGTTCTGGAAACGAGGAGGCATAGGGAGACCCCTGCCAGTGCCGGGATAATTTTACTGCTGCTGCATACACAAGACTCTGCACCCACTACCCCGTGATTGTTCTGGTGTCATTGCATGTGCTTTGTGGGTTGTAAGAAGGCGTTATAGACTGGTATAGGGCATATGTTTGTATAACTGCCTCTTGATCCATGTACAAGTTGCTCATGAACATAATGAAGTGTTCTGGAATTCTCATTCTCCTCAAGGTTATCCATAGTTTGTTATGCTCCACACAATCTAATGCCTTGTCATAGTCAATAGAACACAAATAATCATCTTTCTTTTTGTTTTTAAATTTTACCAACAGTTTTATTGGCATAAAATTCACAAGTCATACAATTCTCAATAGTTTAATCCCATCAAGAAGAGGTGTAGAATCATCACCACAATCAGCTCTGGAACATTTTCTTCATTCTTGTACTCGTCATCACCATTTGCTCCCTAGCTTCCCTAAAACTCCCCTGCCATAGCCCCAAGGAATCATTAATCCAGTTACTGTCTCTATAAGTTTGCCTAGCCTGGATTCTAGATACAGAAAAACATTAAAAAATAAATTAAACAAGAAAGACAAAGTAAAACAGATAAAAAAAACCTCAGTGAAAAAGAAAGCAGAAGATATAAACTAGAACAAATTTAAATAGACTATAAGGGAGGTCAAATCATAACCTAACTTGGTCTGTAGCAATCTATTTTCTAATGAATTCTGATGTTAGCAAGGCTATTCATCTCCCTGGTCTGTGGTTAGAAGGGATTCACCAAGGGCTTCATCCCTTCACTTCTTAAAAAACAAACAAAACTGAAACAGATTTAAAGTAGGTCAAAAGGGAGATCAAACAAGAAGATCATACATTTTGACTAACTCCATCTGCCACAGTCAGTATTACAATGCTCTCTGTCTGGTAATGGGGCCATTCATATCTCTCAACTGTCATCAAAGGGGATTCACTGGAGGTAATCCATGTGTGAACCCTGCAAATGGGTTTTAGCTTCTAATATCATCCATCATCTTCAGCAAACCAGTGTTCACTCTTTAAGCTCTGATGCCATTCACTCTTTTATATTTAGGTGATCTTATTTTCAGTCCTTGGATCACACGGGCTGGTATACTTCAGCCATGTAGACTTAGTTGATTCCTCACTTAGATGACTGTTTGTTTGAAAACCAGTTTTTAAGACCCAAGGGCTATTCTCTTTGATAGCTGGGTACTATCTAGTTTCTTTATCAAACTTCACCAAAACACCTATATCTTCAACAATCTCTTCATGAGGGTGAGCATTGAGCAAGGCCATGACACAAGAACTAATTGCTGTTAGATTGGGGCTAGAATTAAGTTCAAGCCCTAAATTCATTACTACATCTATGGTTTATATATTATGTCTTGTTTACTTTAGAGAAATAATTATCATTTTATATTAGAGGATTTTATCAATCACCCCCCCTGGGGCATCAACAAGTAAACGTCTTTCTTGTATTCTCTCCTTTGAGTCAAGATCCATCTGACTTAAGCAATGATTAATGATAACCCTTGTTCCATTTTCTTTTCTGAATCCAGCCTGAATCTCTGGCAGCTGCCTGGCCTGACAATGTATTCCTGCAACCATTGTTGGATGGTCTTCCACAAAATTTTACTTACATGTGATATCAATGATCTTTTTCTATAGTTTGAGCATTCTGTTGAGTCACCTTTTTTTTGGAATGGGCACAAATATGGATTCTTCCAGTCAGTTGGTCACGTGCTTGTCCTCAAAATTTCCTGGCATACATGAGAGAGTACTTCTAGGATTTCATCAACTTTCTGAAATATTTCTGTGTTAGACAGGGTTCTTTAGAGAAACAAAACCAGAACACTAACGATTATGGATAAATATATACAGCACAAAGGAATATAGCAGCTAATTAGTCCAGACAGCAGTACAGAGGGCTCAGTTCAACTCACTTCTGTGAAACAGTTAATATATTATAAGTCATTCAACTCACAAAGACTGCAGGGTCCAAGGTCAAGGAAGCAGGTAGCTGAGTCTTCCACAAGGAATGCAGGCATTCTGGCCACAGGGAGCAAACAGCAGGATGGGGCACCTATGGTCAGCCAGGTGACAGGATCCAACAGTCCCAAGCTCAAGTGATGTCTACCCCAGTAGCATGCCAAAACTTGTCTTGAAGGGACCTCAAGCTCCAGTGACACAATCCACAGGTTGGGTGTTCCATAGGCAGGGTATGTAGCTCACAAGTTAAGACAGGAACCCGTTAAGGCTGGACCATTCACCAGAGACCAAGAAACCAAGTGGTGGAACTTGCAGAAATATCTCTTTGCCCTGAAATCAAACTGCAACATTACTAATCCCACATGTTCTTATTGGCCAGGTTTACACAATAAACTTACCTACCACAATTTCTTTCTCTAAAAGAAATAATAATTTTATTGGGAGCTCTTACAACTCATATAGCAGACATCATACGTTGTGTCAAGTCCATTTATACATATGTTGACATTATCCCTTTCAAAACATTTTCTTTCTTCTTGAGCCCTTGGTTTCAACTCCTCATATTTTTTCCTCCCTCTCCCACCCTCCCTTGATATTTTATAAGTTAATAGATTATTATTATTTTCACATCTACACCAACTGCTGTTTCTCTCAACAATGTTTCCGCTGTTTGTTCCCCTTGGGGAACAGGGGAAGTTATACATTGATCATTGTGATTGGTTTTGCCTCTCCTCACCTTCCCCCTCCCCTCATGGTATTGCTTCTCTTATTATTTGTCCTGAGGACTTATCTGTCCTGGATTCTGTGTGTTGAGACCTCCTATCTGTACCATTGTACATGCTCTGGTTAGCCATATTTATAAGGTAGGATTGGAGTCATGATAGTGGGGGGTGAAGGGTGGGGGAGGAAGCATTAAGGAACTAGAGAAATGTTTTAGGTTCTGTTGGTGCTAAACTGAACCCTGGGCTGGCTCATCCCTTCTTTGTGACCCTTCTGTGAGGGGATGTCCAGTTGTCTACAGATGGGTTTTGGGTCTCTACTCCACCCCCCCTCACCCCCACACCCCAGCATCGATATGATTGTGTGATACCTGGTCCCATCTACAACTCCTCATCACACAGGCTGGTGTGCTTCTTCTATGTGGGCTTCGTTGCTTCCTAGCTAAATGGTCATTTGTTTATCTTCAAGTCTTTATGATCCCAGCCACCATATCTTTTGATAGCTGAACACCATCAGCTTTCTTCACCACCTTTGCTTATGCAACTCTTTTGTCTTCAGTGGTTGTTTTGGGAAGGTGAGCATCACAGAATGCCAGTTATTAGAACAAAGTGTTCTTTTTTTTTTTTTCATGAGAACAAAGTGTTCTTGCATTGAGGGAGTACTTGAGTAGAGGCCCAATTTTCATTTGCTACCTTATTATTTGACATTTAATATATGTACATAGAACTATGTCCCTATTGTTATGTGTTAATATATTTGCATACTGTATGTACATTCCTGTATTTAGTCTTCTATATTTGTCCTTTTTTCTCCTCATTCTTTCTTCTGTTTCCTTTTACTTTTCTCCTGTTCTACTATCACATTTGACCTTCATTTGACTCTCAGTAATTCCTCTTGGCTACACTACTCTTGGTAAAGCCTTACTAGGCATCCTACGTCCTCCTTGCCATTGAGTTTAGATCATTTGTTGTTCCCCTATACCTGGATTTGTTGGCAACCCCCTTCCTTTCTCCCACCTTCCCCTCTTCCCCATCCCCCTGATCCATTGATCCTGAGGTGTGTGTGTGTTGGTTGTTTTTTTTTTTTTTGCTCCCTGTTTTTTTTTAATCCTTCTTATCTTATATAGACATGAATAAAAAATAAATTAAAAAACAGCAACAATAAAAAGAAAAGCTTATAAGTAGTTCCAGGTCTGTCTGTTGACCTTTATGAGTGTTTTTTTGTCAAGTCTGATGAGGTGTCATGCCCTGTCCCTGAAGTCTATTTGGGAGCTTCATTGCTTTGCTCCTCTTGCTGCTCTGTTGCCTACTCTTTGTGCTTTGCCCTGGTGTGGTGGGGTCAGATAGGGCACAATTCCCTCTCTGTTTCTCTAGTGTTGTCCCCTGCAGTGCTATGGGTCAGTGAGGGGATGATGGGGCTTAGTGGGCCAGACTGTGTTTCACTCTCTCCTTCCCTCTTAGTTTGCTCCCGTGTGTTCTGCGCAGACTCATCCCTCTCCCTGAGCTGTGGCTTCAGTGCTGTCCTCTGTAGTTTGTTCTTCTGGGGAGGGGATCCCTGTACCTGGGATTGAGGCTGGTCCTGCAGACCTCTCTATTGGTTTGCAGCTTTCTGAAACATTTCAATAGGGATTCCTTCAAGTACTGGAACCTTGTTTTTGGATAACACCTTCAGTGCAGTTTGAACTTCTTTCTTCAGCATCCTTGGTTCTTGCTCCTATGCTGCCTCCTGAAATGGTAGAATGTTGATGAGCTTCTTTTGCAATTGTGGTTTTGAGAAAGAGGTTATGTCTATTATATTAATGAGGCAGCACTAAGATGTATGTGGTGTCAATCTCTTTTGAGATATAAATCAAGAGAGAAGAGAGCAAAAGAAGGGAACATCCATGCCATCGAGAAGAGGCAGGATAGGAGCACATCCTCACAGAGAGAACACTGAGACTTGGAACAGGAGACATGTTGATGGGCCGTGGTGGCAGCAGGACCAGGAGAACAGCGTGACCTGGAAGGGGCGTCTACCCACAGGGTGGGAGTGAGAGGAGAGCCTTCAGGCAGGAGACTTCCTGACAGAGTAGGCTGCTGAGTCCTTGGTGGTGGTGGTGGTGTTAGATTTGCCAACCCATGGAGCAAGAGAGCTGAGCATCTTCCAGCCAAGGCTTAGTGATAGAGTCGGATGCCTTTGGGCATTTATTGATAGAGGAAAATAGCTTTCTAGCCCTTGCCAGAGCAAGGGAGAGGCTAGGCGAAGGGGCCAAGGGACTCAGGGCTAGAGGGAGCCCTGGCTGTGGGCACAGCAGAGAAAAGGCTGATCAACGAACATCTTTCCCCAGAGTCGATTAGGGAAAGAAAGCCTTTCTTAGGAGCTGGCACTCTGAATTCAAACTCTATCCTCCTAAACTGAAGGGGGGGAAAAGTGGCCAGGGTGGAAGTGAGGGTGAGGGGGACAGTGAAAGGGAGAATTTTGATTGTAGTAGCCCTCCACTTGGGTCTCTCTGTTGTAGCAGCATTAGAGAACTATGACACGAACAGTGCCTGTGGAAATGAGACGGAATGGGGCAAGGTTTCATTGTTCTAGCTAAGGCCTCCATGAAGTGGGGCTGGGGTGATGCCCCCTAACATCCACAATCTGATTTAAAGGGGAGCCCTTCCATGACACCATTGAAAAACATGGATAATGATAGTGCATTGATAGATGGTTCTAGGACCCTGTCCATTAGGGAGCATCCGCTTAGTGTCAGGGAATGACTTCTTGCTGTGGCATTCTCGTGCCAGGATTTGGACACAGTAAGTTGCTGCAAAAGGAAATGTTTCCATTTGTGGTCTCTGGAAAAGGAGATGGAAGGGCTCTGAGCCTGAAACTCCAGAAGGAGGCATTTCCTTGATCCTCAGGAAACCATGCTGGCCAGGTTTATTCTGGGAAGCATGACGGGGCTCTCTCAGGCTGTCTGTTACTCTAAAGTAACGCGTGCCTGCCAAGGAAGAGGGTGGGAGAAGGTGGACAACTGGGAGCTGCGTTCACAATGCAGTCTCTGGTGGCGTCCAGATGTGCACAGGGATGGACCAGACCATTCATTCCCAAGCATCTGTTCAATCCCGGCTGTACCTCAGAGTCAGGTCTGAGTGTTGCAAGGAGATAATACTGTAGGCAATGGCCTCTCTCACTGTAGAGTTCCCATCTAGCTGGGGAAAGGATACCTTTACTGCCATCGTCACAAAGGGCAAGGTGACCAGTGATAAGAGTGCTTTAGGTGCTTGGGAGCTCAGCGGGGAGGGGGGGGGGTGGCAGGGAAGGTCAGGGAAGGCCAGGCCATGGGGGGAGGAATTGATTTTTGAACTGGCATTGATTGGATTTGTTCCCTCTCATTCCTTGAGATAGCCCTGGTCTCCTTCCTGTCCTTCAGCTTTCCAGTCACGGTCTTGATTTTGATACTCGAACTTGATGTCTCACTCCAAGGCTAAGTTTGATCCTACATGCGCTTCCTATCTCGCAGTCTCTGCCTGTGTTTTGCAGCCTGTTTCTACTAAGCATGCAGTCCCCTAGCTCTGTCCTAGAATGGCCCTTGCTAGGAGCTTCTGGGCCAACAGCCAAAGCCTTGTCAGCCCCTGGTGGATCTTCCTGACACTGCAGCCCTGACTCCATGTCCTGGGCATCTTTGTCCTTGTGCCACCTGGTTGGCATGGTCCTGGCCATCTCACTGTTACCTGCTTGCCTTATCTCTGGCCTGGCTATGGCTGGATCTCTTTGGAACTCAGACTGGGGCCATGCTGGGTATCCCCTGTGTATGCCACCAATGGGAACAACTCCCCTTGCCGGGCCTGTTCTTATTTGGGTCTGGGCTGGGCGCTCTGCCTGCCTGCCCAGCTCTAAGGAGCAGCCTGAGTCCTGAGAGACGACAGGTCCCTAGGAATCCTGTTTGCTGCGGGATCCTACACGTGAGCATGACCGTACTTGCATTGAGGGACAACTGACCCCTGGGGATCCTGTTTGGTGGTAGATCCCACATGTGAGTACAGCTGTCCTTGCCTTGTACCTTGTGTTCTAGCACTCAGGCTAGTTTGTGGTCACTCTTGTGCTTGCTCTTCACAGGAGGAAGCAAGAGAACCAAATCTCATTAAGCTTGAGAAGTCCCAGAGCTTTTGAACTAGCCAGCTCACAGAACCGCTATGCTGTGGCATTGCAGATGAGGCACCTTCGCTAGTAAGAGATAGTCTAAGGACCAGATCCAAGAGGCCACCGAGCAGTGTTCTCTCTCTGCTTGACCTCAGGCAGTCCTGTTTCCTCACAAATGAGTCCTTGTATGACCTTTGCTTGAAGCCAGACATTTCCCAAGGGGAACCTTCCTTGCTAGAGGCATTGGTCTCAGGGACAGGGGTAGGAGGTGAAGCAGGGGTGGGATTGGGGTGAGTTTGTAGGGAGTAGATGAGGGAGCTCAATCTGTTCCCGGAAGCCTTTCCTGGTCATCACCCACCCCAGGCCCTAGACCCGCCACTCCTGGGCTTAGCGGCCCTCCTTATCTGACCCAAATACCTCCGGCTGAAATCTAAGCCCACCTCTTCTGATTCCATCCTGAGTGATAGGGAGGCCTGGGTCACCAGACAATGGTAGGGTGTCCCGCCCTGGGCACAGGTTCTGAAGGTGGCTTCGGGTCTGCCCTCACTTTTCTGCCCATTTCAAGAGGCTCAGCTCTGTAAGGCCATATTGTCTTGGGGAGGGAGGAGGGCAGAGAGGCATCATTGGGAGGAAGCAGTGACGGCCTGAGCAGGGAGGGCCTCTTGTTCTCTGGGACCCAGACCCCCTGCTTACCTTTCCCTTGCCCACCCTCCTGGACTGACCCAGTTGACTCTCTTCCCTTAGGGTCTCAAAAAAAGCAGGGAGGTGGGGTCGAGGCAGAAGCAGCATCTCCAACCCTCCCGATATATCTTTGAGGGCTGGACCTTGTTGCCATGACATGGTAGTTGTGAGACTCTGTTTAGCATCCATCTCTCTCGTTAGACTTAGGTGTGGGGTTTGGAAGGGCCTGCTTCACAGCTGGATTCCCCAGGTCAGTGCACAGAGGGTCAGGGTGCTTTTGCAACATGCACAAGAGCATGGAGTGTTTTGGATTTGCCATCAACCCATTGCCATCGAGGCAAATTTGACTCCCAGTAACCCCATGTGTGCCAGAGTCGAATGGTACTGTCTCTTCTCTCCTCACAAAAGAAGCCAGAGAAAACAGGCCTGTCACTGTCCCTGACATATCCCTATCGGCCACCTGCCCATCCTTTGTCCACCTGGCTCTAGCTCTAGCTGAGGACCCCGAGACCACCCCGGGAAAGCTGCTTGCAGGGAGCATTGGTGAATGTATATAGACCCGCCTTACTCTTGAGCCGGCTCTGGCTCACGGCCTAGTTTCCTCCCACTTGTCCACATGGCACAGCAGCACCTGGCAAACCCAGCTGCCCTTTGATGGGCTGCCTGTCTCCTACCGAGCACGCATCTCTACACTCATCTCCGGAATGGACCAGTGCTGGGCATAGGGGGTGATCTTTGTTCATATAAGCACATCGTAGCTCCTTGAAAACTAGCCTGACTTTGTGGGGCTGTGGATCAGTGCTGGGCTGCTCGCAGAAAGACTGGTGGCTTGCAGCCACCCAGCAGCTCTGCAGGAGGCAGCCGCCGTGGTCTGCTCCCTCAGAGAGGACAGCGCAGGAAAGCGTAGGGAGCAGCTCTATTCTGTCATTGGACCACTACGAATCAGGAACTGTCTTGCTGGCCCCACAGCTTTAGATTTTTTATAATCATCTTTTCCCACAGGACACATGAAAAGAAATGTTGTCATGAAAGCACGGGTGTCACTTTGATGGTGCACCCGACCCAAGCCATGGTTGGACCTTTTATTTTGCCTCCCGTGTCTGTTCAAGTGGGACAGTCAAAAAGAAGATGGAAGAAGAATGACTGCATTTGAACTGCTGTCAAAGGATACAGTCGAAGAATACAGCTAGTCTTCACGTAGCTACCACCTCCTTATCCAAAATCTCACATTTGAGATGACAGTAAAAGAACAAAATCTATTATCCGATCATCTTGTGCATGAACAATGTCTGTCCGGCAGTCACGAATGTTGAAGTGCTAGGCAACAGTTGCACTGGTTATAATGGTCAATGTTACATGTCACCTCGCTGGACCTTGATTTCCAGTGGTTTAGTTGGGCTGTCATTTAGCAGTTGTGTAAAGATATAGTCACCCTCCCTGTGTCATCTGTTGTAATCATAAATTTTAGATCTCTTGAGTTCATTGGCTCCTCACTCCCCCTTCCTCCTTTTCCCATGTTTCCCAGAACCACTGGTCCCGTTGTTTTCTCCTCTGGATTGTTCATCCTTATACAGATAGATGGACTTTGGGAGAAAGAAAAGGAAAGACAAACAAACAAAAATGAAACTGAACAAACAAAAAATAGTTTCTGGTCTGTTTGCTTACCCTTATGTATATTTTCTGATCAAGTCTGATGAGGTGCCAACCCCTGTCTCCCGGGGCAGAAGTCTATTTTCAGGATTCTGTGGGGACTTTCACCCCACTGTGCATGGGACAGACCCGACACACTTTCCACACAGCATCTCCAGTGCTGTCCACCGCAGTGTGAAGGGTCAGTGAGGGAACATCATGTCCCGTGGTGGGGCCAACCCTATGAACCTCTCTGTGCATTAGATGCTCTGAGCAGGGTGATGTCCTGCTCTCTCTCCCTCTTAGTTCACTTCCATGTGGTCCAGAGGACAGACCCACCTCTCTCTCCAGGATATATCTTAAGTTCTGTCCTCGGTAGTGCCTTCTTCTGGGGAGGGAGTCAACATAGCTTGGCTAACTCACTTAATTTAGACATATCTTCACGAAAGACAAATAACCAGAAAAGTGTATCATAGTGGTTACATAGAGGGCTAAAGGGGAATGAGGGAGGTGCTCAGTGAGATGGATGGATACAATCGCCATAGCAATGGACTTGAACACCAATGACCATTACAATGCAGCAGGACCAGGCACCTTTCCATTCTGCCATACATAAAGTCACCATGAGTCAGAGCCCACTAATAGAAGGCAACGAATAACCTTATAATACAGCTGGCCAAGGCTGGGACAGGCCAAGGACCCGAGAAGGGGACATCTGCATTGGGTTATGCCCTTGCCACCTGCCATGCTCCCTTTCCTTTTTTTGTTCTACCAAATTGGACATGCTGAGTCCAGGATTATGGAATCAAGGGCTCAGAATTAATGACATTCTCTAGATCCATGGGCTATGGATATTTCAGAAGCAGAAGGTGAGAATCTCAAGTGAAAACAGGGAAATGATTGCAAAACAGTAAGCTGATGTCCTAGCAAAAACTGAACTCTAAGTACAGGAAGCTCGGCCAGATGTGGCTGAGATAACAACATCTCTAGCTAAAAGAGAGAGAAGATAGGCTTTTCATGGGATGAAAGCCTTATAGACCCATGAGGTCAAAGGAGAGGGGCCTTTATGGAATGCCCAGTAGAGAAAGAACTCAGACTTGACTGGGAACAAGGTATACAAGGTATCAATATGGTTACAGGCTGTTCCAGGTGACCTTAAGCCCTGGCTCTGTTGGAAGCTGTTGGGAAGCCCCACGGCCTGCACGGCATGGAAACACGAGCGTGTTATTTTAGGTGGGTGCAAGCATTTCCGGCTTATAGAACCTCAAAGGACTAAATGTACTTGTCAACTTATACATCCCACATATACGGAGTTGGCTCATTGCTTTGCCTCCAAATAAACTCAGGAGGAAGTGGGAGGCTTTTGATGAAGCAGGGAAGAGGGGAGATGGGGCATGGGGCAGAAGGAGGGTGCAAGAGTTCTGGTACAGTCTCACCACTGCAGGGGTTCTACTCTGACTAACACAAGCTGGTTCCCTGGAGCTGCCCGCACAAGGTACCACTCGACCACATGGTTTCAGAGCCCGAAGTCTGAAATGAAGGACTTGGCAGAACTGCACGATCTCGGAAGGTTCTAGGGGAGATCTTTCCTTGCCTCTTGGTGTTCCTTGGCACGCTAGTCTCTGTCTCTATTGTCACATAGCCTTTCCCTTGCAGGAACTCTGTGTCTCAAACCCCCCCCCCCTTTTCCTAGATAGTCCTGGTTATATGTTGGACTGCGATCCTCACAATTGGCAGTTTGAAGCCACCAGCAGTTCTGAGGGAGAAAGACTGGACTTTCTATTTCAATAAACAATGAGAGTCTCACGATCCCACAAGGAGTTGCCATGAGTCAGCAGGGACGCAATAGAAGGCAGTTTGGTTTGGGTTTTGGAGTTTTTCCTACATGGATATCTGCCCAAGAAGGAAGTGACAAATCTGAATCCAGGATAGTCTTAACCAAGAGCCATACTTAGTATTTAATATCTACCAAGACCCAATAAGACCACACCCACTGGTACCAGAGATGAGGACTTGGCCATATTTTTTTTTCCTTCAAATGTTCTGTCAATTCCCAGCTCCTCGTGTTTGGTGAGTGGTGGGCCGGGGGAGTATGGACCTGGAGGCATAGACGAGATGTGTCTGCCTGTTGCTGGCCCAGAGAAAGCCTACCAGACAGTCTCCCAGGATGCTTGCAAAAAGAGCCCTGTTCCCAGACAGAGCAGTGTGGGACAGTGGTGGTGACAGTCGAGGAGCTTAAGTTGGTGAGAATGAGAGATTATGCACACCCAACTCAGCTCCGGTATCCAACACAGGGACTTTTATGGTGATGGTGATGGTGGTGGTGATAGAGGAAATGATAATAGTGATGGTGGAGGTGACAATGGTGGTGATGGTGGTGATGGACATATTTTTCTCCCAGAGGAGTCCTGCCAGTGTGGTGGTTATGTTTGGGCTGTTAACTGCAAGCTCAGCAGTTCTGAACCATCAGCTCCTCAGCAGAAAAATGAGGCTGTCTAAGTCCTATAAAAAGTTACAGTCTCGGGCTGAGCCCTGGTGGCCTAGTGGTTGTGTGCAGGACTGCGGCCCACTGGTATGGCGGTTCAAATCCAGCAGCAGCTCTCTAGGAGAAAGGCTGGGCCTCCTACGACCACCAGGGCAGTGATGACCACTAAAAAAAAAAAAAGTTACAGTCTCAGGACCCATGGGTGCAGTCTGCCCTGTCCTGTGGGGTGGCTATGAGTCCGCCTTGAATCATGGCAGTGAGTTTGGTTTGGGTTTGAACTCAACCCACGTGTTTGTCCCTCACTGATGCAAGTGGTCTGCATTTTATTACCAACCTATAGGTTGGTGGTTTGAACCCACTGAGTGGTGGTGCAGGATAAAGACCTGGCAATCTGTGTCACTAAAGATTCATGCTAAGAAAACCAATGATACATTTCTATTCTCTGGCAAACAGGTTGCCTTGAGGAGGAATTGACTTGGTAGGATTTCGTTGTTGTTTTTAAAGAACCTGCACACCAAGTGGTACTCAGCACTCCACTGCTCTCTGGAAGGGTGGCTGCTCAGACCCACTCAGAAGGACCTTGAAATGTGCTTCCCTGAGCCCTCATCCTTAAAAATTCTATGAAGCATTTCTTCACATGGGTCAGTCATGAATCATAATCGACTTTTTGTTGTTATGCAGCCCTCTGCAAGGGATGATGTAGGTCAAGGTAATTTGGCCTCCATTTCCTCTTGGGCACTCTGCTGTGAGTTTGAACTTGTTAAGTTTGTCCACTTGGACCATCTCCTAGGATCCCTTCTAAGTGCTTGAAAGAAAGGCATCTTTCTTCTCACCCCCCAGAAATTCTAAAATAGTGTGGCAGGTGCAAAGTCTGGTATCAGTTTGCAGATTCAGAGTGAAGAGGTGGAATCTAGCCTGTCAGTCACATTGCAGCTTGATGGCCTCATTTGGAGGCGCTGGAGGCGGGACACAGGCAGACTTCTTGAGAGCCATTGCAGTTGATAAGACACAAGGAACTAGGCTAGTGCCCTGAGCTGGAGAAGCCACCTAGAGACCCCTGCCAGTGCTGAGATGTTTACAACGCCACTGGGTCCACAAGGCTTCCCACCTAATGGTCTGTGATTGTCCTGCGGTTGGCGTCATTGCATGTGTTTCACGAGTCAGAAGAGGACTTTATAGATTGGTATTGGGCATATGGGCTAATATCAGACTTCTGGACTTGATCTGGACAGGGCTGGGATGTTTTCTCAATATTCAAAAGCTCTTGCCTATAAAGCTCTTTCCCATACACACATGAGTGTCTGTGAATTGGTTTCTCTAGTCTAGCCAGACTAACACAGATAGTCTCCCTGAGACTGGGGTCTGGGCATCAACATTTCTTAAAGCACTTTCATGAAGAGACCAACTCCTCCCCCTCCTCTCCAGATTGTGTGGGACCCTCCTAGAGTTAGTCGGAAAGCCCCGACTCCCAGGAAAATCTGGCTAGTGGGTCACCCTACCCTGTGTGCGGGCAGTAATGAGAGCTAGGGGACTCTGGAAACGGGGCCCACAAGAAGTGGACATCACCTGCTGTCACAGTTGTCCCACAGCGTGGCTCTGCCCGGGACAGAGTGTGTGCCATTGCGTTCAAGCTCCATTACAAAGCCCCACCTTTCCTGAAAGACGCAGCCCTGTGCACACCCCGATCTCGGGCCGAATATGCCCATGTGATCATCACAGCTCCCCAGGTCCTCTGCCTCCCCAAGGCCACTTCTCAAGGCCCCTCATGCCCCCACGTCTGGGTCCTCTTCTTCCACACTCCCTTCTCTGAGTGAGGTTGGGTGACAGCTGACTGTTCATGAAGCTCACCTGGAGAGGACAGTCGAGGGCAGCCACCCGCGGTAGCCACCTCCTATCAAGGGGAAGAGGTGTTTGCTGGGCTGTGAGGCTATTGTCCTGGGACCCACTCCTTATGCCAGGCAATGAGCAGTCCCCAAAGAGAGCAGGGTGGCCCTGATGGTTTGTGCCGGGCCAATGTGCTGTGGAGGAAAGGCCTGGAAACCTGTGTCTGTGATGACAACAGCCCAGGACACCCCACAGAGCCGTTCTCCTCTGAAGCACATGGGGTCGCTATGGGATTGGGTTGGGGTTGGAGCTTGAGGGGGGTCAGAGCATGGCAGCAAGGAGGATGAGCGGGTTGGAAGAATGAAACTTCTAAGTGCTGAACACCTACAACACTCAGGGGGGTGATGGGCATTGGTTGCTGTTGAGTGGATTCCAATCCCTAGTGACCCCACGTGTTGTCCCTGAGCAGGACTGTGCTGTACAGGGTTTTCGATGGCTGTGACCTTTCAGAAGTTGTTCAAGGGGGCTTCCTTCTGAGGTGCCTCCACATGGGTTTGAACCACCAGCCTTTGGGTTGGTTGTTATGGGTGTAACCATTGTGACCCTCCAGAGGGTTACATGAAGAGCGAAATAATGATCCTCATCTTCTCATAGGACTGGCGACACTCTCCCAGGGGCCGAGGGAGGCTGTTGTTGAAATCTCGGCCCTGGGCTTCTAGTCCCTAGGCACCCCCAGGGCAACTGTAGCCAGGAGAGCCAGCCTTTCTCCCCAGGGCCACAAGTGTCTCCAGCCCAGGGGAGCCTGACAGCCCTGGGAATACAAAAGACAGAGGTGGTTGCTTCTTCTTGGACACAGGAAGCATTTTGACATTATTTTCCTTTTCTCTCTTCTTCCTTCCTATTCAGGAGTGTGTGTTGGGGGTGAGGAGTAAGGCATGGGGACAGAGGCACTGACTGCAGGGGTCTTCCCTAGCCCTAAACCTGGTTGTTCTCTCTGAGAACAGTTTGATAAAAACTTCTGCCTTCACATGTTGCTAGGGTCCATCGCCTTTGAGTGAATGCCAACTCATGGTGACCTTATGACCCACAGAGTGAAGCACTCCCCAGTCCTGTGTCCTTCTCACAGTCAGCCTGGGGCAGTCCACTGTGGGGGCCCTGCATCAGTCCATGTCTTCATGGTCTCTCTCTCCTTCACTCACTTCCCCTCTTCTCTCACCTTCACCCCATCTGCTTCCCCTGCCATGACAGCTTCCTTACCACGACGGCTCTTGATGATGTGTCTATTGTAAGCCAGTTAGAGAATATCTGGTGGCTATCCACTCACGACTGGTATTTGGGCCTTTCTTGCTTAGTCTGGAAGCTCTGCTGAGACCTGTGCACCACAGGGAACCCTGCTAGTCTCTGAACGATCAGTAGGATAGCTTCCAGCACGCCACTTTTCAAGAAGATCCGAGCTTACTTCCTTGTTGAGGTACAACCACCACCCATCTGTGAGGGGAGGAGGGTGGGTTGCTTTGATGCTGAGTTTCAGCAAAACTTCTAGACGAAGGCAGGCAAGGAAGAAAGACCTGGCAATCGACTTCTGATAACCAGCCAATGAAAGTCTAGGGGTCATAATGATCAGATCTACAGCTGATCATGGAAATGGTGTGGGATCAGGCAGTTTTTCATTTCAGTGTGTGTGTGTGGGGGGGGGGGGGGGGGGGCCGCAACTTGACCACAGTTAATAAGAGCAGGAACATATCAATCTTGGCTTTAAATTCACATTCTAATATCCATTATTGCATGAGCATTCTATCCCATCACAGATTGTGGGTGCTGCTAAGGCCCAAGCCTGAGTTTCTCCACTCCGAAGTAAGACACTGAGGTTCAGAGGATGGGGGTTGTCTCAGGCTGTACAAATGACTCTGAATCCACTGGAGAACCCAGGATACCCAGCCCATGCCTGACACTCTCTGCCACTTGCGCTGCTACGCACTGCCAAGCTCTCGGGTCCTCATTTGGATATAGTTTTGTATATGGATATAGTCTGTATTCCCATCAGTTTCTCCATAAGAATCTTTTCGATTATAACACTATGCATGCTTTACCGTTCCTGATGGGCTCATATTGGGAGTGTCTAAAGCTTATCCTTGATGCTCAGAACCTTTCACTTTGGAATTGACCTTAGAAGGAATTAAACAATATCGAAGTGTGAGTCTATGTTAAATCACAATTACAATGGCATTTTTTAATGGATTGACAATTGCTGTTCTAAGTAGGGTGATCATGGAAGGTTTCTCTGATGAGTTGACATTTAAGCAGAGTTTTGAAAGAGATAAGGGGGAGACCCACATGATATTTGAAAAAATTATTATCCAGGTTAGGGATCCATTATCTGGGTGTGTGAGCATGTTTGGCTGTTGGTCTTCTACTCATTCTATCTTGAAGGTTTCTTTACCATTGGGAAAGTTAAGAGCTTCCCTCTCAGTGTTCCTGAGCATCTTATACAGTCGTTCATTATACTTCGTATCATAGCATTATTGTTAACACTAGATTTATGGACACTTCCCATATACCTCTGTCTACGGACTCATGTCCAATTGCCACATGAACGAAACTGTGCCTTTTCTTTAAAAAAAGTTATTTAATTTAAAAGCAACATGATTATTTATAAATAAAATTATGATACTATATATTTATATAAAATTTATAGTATTTAACATTATACAGCACTTGAGATATTAGGTTTGATGTACTGTAAGAGTCTCTGGGTCAGTCAGTATGACAATCTCCACTGCATTGTTTGTCTTTGCAGTTGATGTTTGCTCTCTAAGAACGTTTTGACTAGGTTATACTTCTTACTGAAGTAATGCTTTCATGAATGAAACCGGCTCACTGGAGTGAATATTCACTTCACATTCGCATCAAACTGACGTGTACCTATAGAGATAGGTGTGCCACACAGGGAACATAGAAGGCTTTGAAGAAAATGAATTTGGTTATGTATTTGTCTTGGTAAATGTATAAAAGACAGTATAAATGGTAGGAGGTGAATTTAAACCAGTGGTTCTCAACCTTCCTCATGCTACAGCCCTGTAATGCAATTTCTCATGTTGTGGTAACCCTCCAACCAGAAAACTATTTTGTTGCTATTTCATCACTGTAATTTTGCTACTGTTATGAATCGGGCGACCCTTGTGAAAGGGTCGTTTGACCCCCAAAGGTGTCTGAACCAACAGATTCAGAACTGCTGATTTAAAGAGTTTCTGTGATTTTCCTTGAGGCTATCCACATGTGTCCAAATTTTACCTTCTGTGAACCAAGTCGCCTTCACACCTGTGCCTCTCACTGAAGAGTCCTGGTGGCGCAGTGGTCCCACAAGGTCAGCAGTTTGAAACCACCAGCTGCTCCAAGGGAGAAAAAGGAGACTTCTTTCCTCCTGCAGGAAAGAGTTACAGTCTTGAAAACCCTGGGGGCAGTTCTACCCCATCCTCTAGGGTCACTCTGCGTGGGATTTGCCTGGATGGCAGTGAGTCTGCCTTGGGTGTTTGATGTCTCCTACTATTCTGTCCTTCTTGTCACATGGCATTATTGAGTGTGCAGTTATTTATTGAGCGACGGCTATGCGGTCACTGTGTGGTTGCTGTCCCTGTTGGGCAGAGGAGGGGGGATTCTGACTCATAGCCACTCTGTGTACAAATGAGTGAAGAGCTGCCCGCCCCGGCCCTTGCTCACATTCCTCAGAAGACCTGCGGTCGCAGCCACCCCTGTCGCAGTCCTTGCTGACGGGTTTCCTTCATTTGCTGACTCTCCCCTCCTGAACAACATCCCGATGAATGTGAGACAGTTACATGCTCCTCTGCTCTCAGGAGCCTTCTGTCTGCACTTCTTTTAGGCAGACTTGCTCATTCTTCTGGCCCTCCAAGGACTGGCTGATACCCTTCAGCAGTGCCTGGGATTCAAAGGCTCAGTGGTCAGTCTGCCTCAATCATATGCGCATGAGGCTGGGGTCCTCCAAAGGACGCCTTTGCTTTGGAGCACTGGAAGGAAGTCTTTTGCAGCAGTTCTGCTCAAAGTAGTCTGTCCCTTCATGTCTTGGCTGCTATTTTTAGGAGATTTAGTCATTACCCAGGGATTAGGAACTCTAGATAAAATAGTAGCTACATAGACATAGAAAATCAACTGAGTGTCTCAAACAGACAGAAATATATTCAGTTTGAATCAGCATGCAGGCTCTATGGGGAGGGGAGGAGCTTTCTCTCTGTCCTCTCTGGAGGAAATTTCATCTCACCTGTCTTCCTTGGCCATCCTTGGGGTTCCTGGTCTTAGAGCCTACTTAGCCTTTGCTCTCTTAGTGACGGTAGCTTTCCCCTCTGCATCTGTCGTCTTCCAAGTCTAATAGGGACATTGTTATTTCCAAAGCGATTAACCAAAGGCACACCTTACACTGGCACGACCCACTGACACACCAAAGAAAACCGTCTTCCCCCACAGGATTGAATCCACAATCATCAAGGGGATGATTTACAGCATGTACTGGGGTGGGGTGGGGGGAGACATAATTCATCCCATAGCAGAAGGCATCCCCAGCCCAGTCTCTCCTGATATCCAGCCTTCTTGCCTCCCATACCTTTCCTCTGCATTTGAGATGGTAAGAGTCGATGCTTTATAGCTCCAGAAAACCCCAAATTGAATTTCACCACTCTCAACTTGATGCCACCTCATGTCAGCCCTATAGGACAGGGTGAGCCCCCCACCCGGCCCCCCACCCGTGTGTTTCTGAGACTGCTACTCATTAAGAGAGTAGAAAACCCCGTCTTCTTCCTTCGGGGCACCTGGTGAGTTTGAACAGCTCACTTTGAAGTTAGAAGCCCAACACATCACCCCAACACCAAGACTGTTCTCTAGATTATTTGGTTTAATGCCCACAAAATTTGGAGACTTTAGAATACATAGAAACATGATTATTCCTGTATCTCAGGATGCATGAAAACATAGCATGTCAGAGCACACAAATATTTCCATTTTCCAGATGGGGAAACGAAGGCACAGAGTGGTTAAGGACTGCTCACAGTAACACACTCCTCATCCGGGCTTCTGCCTCTCCTCCAAAGGGGAGTGACTTGGGAGAGAAAATCAAAGGGGATCG
>PVJH01005976.1:0-40822 GCA_004026705.1 Nesogale talazaci | reverse complement strand
CGCGGTTGCAAAGCTAGACAGAGAAAGAGAATGGGGCAAAGATTTTAAAATGGTCTCTCTGTGTGAAACACAGAGGGGCAGAGAGATAAAGAGAGAGGAGAGGAGAAGGGAAGGGGAAAAGAGGGGAGGGAGAGAGAGACAGGAGAGAGCTGGAGAAAGAAAGAAGTGGATGTGGCCGTAGATAAGGAGGGGCATTATAAGAAAAGAGGCAGGCATCCGCCAATGCTGCCACCACCACCACTTCCTTCTCCTTTCGTGGAGCAGAACCCCCAGATTCCTGCGGCAGCTGGGCTTACCTTGACCCCCAAGTTCCCCCAATATCCACAGCCAGAAAGCCAAGACTCATGCCCACCAGTTCAGCCCTCTCAGGTACTGTTTCTGCCCCCCCACCCCCACCCCATGTTCTCCCCTGAGCCCCTATTGACTTGATCCTGGCCCTAGGTAAGGCAAAGGCATGGAGGGTGCCCCTGCAGCCGGGACCCGGAATGCTGTTGTTGAGTCCCATGTGGGGCCAGGTCAGGGGTGCAGGCTATGAGCCATCAGTGAGCCTATGCTGCCCTGGCTACTGCAGAGCAGGTCGGGAACCAGCCCTGTCATGGCTGTGCATGCCTGCCCAACGGGCTCAACTCCACATCCCAGGCAACACCCATGGGAACATGTGCCAGGTCCAGGAGGGTAGCAGCAGAAGTGTGGCCTTATTAGGGGGTCTGCTGAGCCTAGGTGAGGCTATGAGGACCCCTAGTGCGTAGTGGTTATGTGTTAGGCTCCTCACTGCAAGGCCAGCAGCTTGAAACCACCAGCTGCTGCTCTGTGGAAGAAAGACAGGGCTTTCTACTCCTGTCGAGAGTGACAGTCTCGGAAAGTCCCAGGGACCGCTCTACCCTGCCCTATAGGGTCGGTGTGAGTCACTATCGACTCACGAGATTACTATTTTTTTAGTCTGGTGAGGTCATACCACAGAATCCCAGGACTCAATATGAACATGAGAAAAACCCTTTATAGAAGCAAGCTCATCTAATTCATACTCAATTTTCAACAGATGAAGAACACACAGCAGAACTGGGTTTGAGAATAATCCCATCATGAGTAAAACACATGATTGTAGCATGTATAGTGTGTGTGTGTGTATGCGGATATGAAGATGCGAGTGTATGTGTATGATTGTGAATCTGTGTGTGAGCCTATGTGATCGTGCCTGTATGTAACCGTGCATATGTGAGGGCATCAATACACATATGTATGTGTAAGTGTGTTTGTGAACCCTGATAGGTGTGAATGAGAATGTGTGACTGCATGTGAGTATGAACATGTGTATGTCTATATGTGCACACTTGTGTGGGTGGGTGTGAAACATGTATGTGGGAATGTGTTAGTATTGAGTCTGAATGTATGCCTACGTGAGTGTGTGAGCATGCTTATATAGTGACTGCGCATGTGAGGACGTGAATTTGAGTGTGTGAGTAGATGTGAGTTTGTGAGTTCTTATAAGGGTGGGACATGGAAGAGTGTGTGTGCATGTGAGTGTGTATGGATGCATGTGTGAGTGTACCTATATGTATATGAAATTGTGTATATGTGAGTGGGGACGTGTCTGAGAGTGAGTATGATACTTACTGCTGCGTGTGTGTGTGTATGCGGATATGAAGATGCGAGTGTATGTGTATGATTGTGAATCTGTGTGTGAGCTGCATGTGTTGTTGTGAAGATGTGTAAGTATGTGTGCATGTGTGTGAAGTGAATGTATTCGTGTGAGTACTGTGAGAATAGACGTATGAAAGGGTGGTGGATGAGCATGTGCTTGCTACAGCCTTGCACACTTGTGTTCTTCCTGGCTTCCTCTTTTGGGTTATAGTTGTGGTGAGATGCTGGACTCCCTTCAGGATGGACAAACGGACTAAGAGTTAGGGCTGTGCTGGAAGGACCGGGACACTGCACACCCCCTGGCAGTGCTGGCCTTCTTGTCCTGAAGCGTTCTCTCCCTAGGATGGGCCAGGGGTGGGTGGGGATCAGTGGTTATTTTCTCCTCCAAGGGTTTTCATGGAAAGGGGGACTGTGGACAACCCCTCTGGCTGTCATGCAGAAAGCGTGCATTCGGAATCATTGGAGGACACGCCAGTGGGTTCAGTGACCAACACACATGGCCTCTTTCCTTGTGCCTCTATCATGGGTAGAGGGGAGACCAAGCTAGAAAGATATTGCCAACTTCGACTTTTAAAATGTAGCATCATTCCCGGTCCCACCTTCATCCATGCCTTATAGCAATGTTCATTTATTCACAGTGGCACCATCTCTAAGAAATGGTACCCTGAACATAATAAAAGAGATTGATCTTGTATGTTTAAATCTTCACATTTACTTGTTAGAAATGATATCTTGTATTTTTTTCACGAGGACTGATCAAATTTTATTTCCTTGATGTTATGTGGTAGCTTTACTGTTGAGTCCTTTTGTCCTGAAACTTTTCCACCCCTTCGTTCTGAACCTCTATTCCAGAACAGTTTATGACTCAATCCTGCCCAAAGTTTTGGTTTTCTGTGAGGGCGATTGCGTCGATGGCACCTTGTCTCAGCAATCCCCTTCACAGCGTGATTATTTCCAGCTCCTTTTTTATATTCTTGTCCTGGCATCTGTCGTGTAGCCACGAGCCATGCAAACACAGCAGTTAATCATCTTCAAGAGTAATCTGCTGAGAATAAAAGATGTAGCAACGGTGAGGTGGGAGGTAGGCTAGAAGGTCCCTTCTGGAAGAATCTTTTTTTGGTATCTAGAACACAAGGGAGTTAGTTATACTTCTAACGCTCATGGCAAAATGCATCTCTGTAACCTGTGGGAGCACTTGCTCAGTCACCCTAACTGGCCCTTCTTCATGGAATGTTACAGAGCGGGTTTCTGTGTTCCATCCCGCGACTGTGTGTGAGTGAGTTTTGTGAGTGTGAAGGTGAGTGTGCATGCTGGAGTGAGAGTACGTCCACCTGTGCACGTGCACATGGATGAGTGCTGTGCTTGCGTGGATGAGTCAGCCGATGAAGGGTAGGCTTGTATGTGAGTGTGGTCATGAGCGTGTGATTGGGCGGGAGTGTGCACACAGCTGCGTGAGCTCTGGGTGTGTGAGTGTTCGTAGATGTGTGTGAGTGTGCGTGAGTACAAGGATGTGCCCAGGAGTGTGAGTTTGTGAACGTGAAGTCTCAGATTCCAGTGCGCACGCGTGGGTGCATGACTGCAGGTGCGTTGTCAACGAAAGGCCACCAACCACGTAGCAAAGAGGGGTCATGACCTCTCAGAGTATTCAAGAGGAGAGTTAAAAATCCATTTCATCCAGAACTGGATGTGTAGGTCAACTAAGCTAAAATTCTGGAGGAAAGGGGTTTCCTATTTTCCTCCCTGTCTCCCTTATAACCCTTTCTAGATTTTAATCTATATTTACATGACCACTGGAGTCAGGGGTCTCAGACTGAGATAAAATATGAGTTGCTTTTTTGAATCCACCTTATGAAGATTTTTTCAATACTGCACCAAGTCTTCACAAGGATCATGCCAACCCGGACGTGCCTCAGCTCCAGCGACTGTTCTACTATGTGATTTGTGATGTAAAATCCTGTGGGGAGGGATGAGCAGGCCTACGAGTCTGACTTCCTGGCTCCCCATGCGGTCCTTAGGGGGATGGGGGTGCGGGGAGATTACTGGGTCAGGCATACAACCAGCTTTATGGCTCTGGAGTGGTGCTGGCCAACTGTTTGAAGGTGCTCTTCTGCCTCTGATGTACCACTTTGATTTGGCCTGTTTTCCCCTGCCAGTTCAGAATGACCGCGTAAAAGAATACATTGCGTTTGATGGAGGGAGACAGATCTGGGTCTGAAATGTATTTCATTTTGCGTAACCGTGCGATGGGATCGCTAGATGGGGCCTGGTCTGTGAGGGTACTCAGCTTTCCTAAAAGATGCCATCTGTTTGGAGTGAGAATAGGCTGTGACACGCAGGTGCCCCCAGAGACAGGGCTGCAGCAGTGGCAGGCGTTAATGAGCAGGCATAAGGGGCTGCTCCCAGGGCGGGTTCCCTCTGAAGCCATTGCCACGGGCAGCAGCACCTGGGAACACAGGGACTTTCTGCAGCTGGTGGCACCTCAGGCCAGGTCCTTCACCTGCACCTGCTCCTGCTCAGAAGCCGGGACGACCGCGTGGAAGCCCAAGGCCCACTCTGCCCCAGACCATGCTCAGGCCCCTGGGACTGGCTCTGCTAGCCCTGCTCCAGGCTGTGAGCCTGAGCCAGGCTAGCGGCTTCACAGGTGAGACGCTCAGGCTGCAGCGGGCGGTTCTCGAGGAACGGGGCTCCGTCCGTGTGGTTGTGTACTTGTGGACATGGCTGTGCACGTGTGCCTGTGTGCACGTGTGTTGGTGTGAGCATGTGTGAGCATATGTGCCTGCGTGGCATGAGTTCATTTTTTAATTTTCTTTTTTCTTGCATCACTGCCATGGTGGGAGTAAGGAACCCAGCCTTGCTTTTGGAGAGCTGCTGCTGGATTTGAACCGTCAACCCTGTGGGCCGCAGTCCTGCACACAACCACTGTGCCACCAAGGCTCAGCTTGCATGAGTTTATTTTGCCTGTGTGCTCACATGTGATGGCCTGTGTGTCCGCGAATGCCTGTCTGGATGAGGATTCTGGTGGTATCAGATAGAATCTTGGAGAGCAACCATGCTCTGAGACATGTTCCGTTTCTCCAAGTGTTTCCTTGAGAGGGCCGTAAAGGAAGTGGCGTGCGCCCCCCACAAACAGCCGTGTTCTCCAGTGATGGGCAGCATCATTGTGTCTGTTCTGAGGAGGGAGACTCCATCAATGGAAGGTCTCCTAGGGCAGGGGTCGGCAAACTCTTGAGACCGAAAGACCCATCCTGTCCCTCCTACCAACTTCAAGATCACTCAAGAGCCTTCAATATGTTTTTCCAAACATATGAGATCACCGTGATCTGAAATAATCACCTTCACATGTTTTCAGTGTGACTTCAGAGCCACACGGTCACACGGAAAGAACCACAAGTGGCTCGAGACCCGCAGTTTGCCGACCCCTGTCCGAGGGGAAGACCAGGTGAAAATGCAGACCTGAGTCAGCAGGGCAGGTGCATCCAACATTCTGCCTTGCTGCCACAGATGCTCTGTCTCCTGGGACCATGCTGCGCAACAAGCTCCTGGAGATCCCAAATCCTGCCTCTCCCGACCCTTCAGATGCAAATCCTTCATATACACAAACAGAGATCCCACATGGCAGAGACTCCAGCGTAGAGACAACGTTTGTCAAGGGTGGAATGACCATGGGGAGACCTTGACCCTTGACACCTGGCTGGTCCTCCTTCCCTCCCTCCCTCTAGGGAGGTAGATCTGCTCTCTCTAATGCCGGGCCAGGCCATGGGTCAAATAAGGATGGAAACGTCTGAGGGGCTGGGCTGAAGGCCACCCTGCAGAGGCTCTCCAGGGCCCTTCTGAGCTGTCGTCCAGCCACTTGCTCCTGATCCCTATTGAATGGTCACTTGATTTCCTGGAGCCCTCCACCCTGAGGCACAGGGACTAGTTCACAAATGACCAGACGGGGCAGTGGCAGCCATGGAGGATCATCCCAGGGACATTTGTGTGGCTCTGCAAAGACGTGGGTCTGTCCAAGCCAGAGCTCAGTCTCCTTCCAGAGCAATCCCACCCTGCACTCCACTCTGCTCTGATTTGTTTGAAGGGATTAGCTGAACGAACGGGTCTGAGCTCCACCAATAAGTCAGGTCTAGGGAGGACAGCACAGAGTGGCCTGAGCAGAATGCACAGTCAGCCAGATCCCGAGTGTAGTATCATAGGAGGTATGTGTGTGTGTGTGTGTGTGCATATGTACATGTGTTTATGTGTGTGAGCATGCACTGGGCATATACAGGCATGCAGGTGTCCTTGCATGTAGATTACATGTGTGCATTGTTTGCATAGGTGTGCGTGAGTCTGTATATATGCATGCGTGTGTTCCCATGTGTGCAGAAGTACACCTCTGTGTGTGTGTGTGTGTGTGTGTGGCCTGGAGGAGGGCTGTGCCAGGTCAGAGGGAGCCACGGTGGCTTCCTTCAGAGGAGAGACTGTAGTCTTGCTGATGGGGCCGGCACCTGGTCTCAAGATGAAAAGCAAAACCACCTTCTCACCCAGCTTCCTGCATTTTCTATGCTGGCACTGCCCAGGTCCCCTGGTTCTCTGCAGGCACTACAGGAGAGAGGGCACGCATTAAGCCCATTCCTTCCAGCTGCACCAGCCACTGCTGGGCTCCCCGTCAGAGAGGAGGTTTCTCTCTGTCCTCCTTGCACATAACCAAGAGCCTCTCCCTTCTTCCCAAAGCACTGTTCCCAGCTCCTGGCTGAAGATGACAACAGGCTGCTCCCCCAGGGAGTCTCTGCTGCCCCGCAGTGTGGCCCGCTACCCTGGCTGTCCCAGTGCATGGCTATTGCTGCTTCAAGAGACAGTATGACTCAGCACTCTACCTGGAGAGGTCTTTCTCCTTGCCCGGGTGTAGGTAGGGTTCACCCTGCCCTGTTCTACCTGCCTCTGCCCCAGGATTAACAACCCTCCCGGTTTCGGCCTAGGGGAATCCATGGCCCAGGGGTGGGCAGGGCTCACCTCCTATAGTGGGGTTGTCCTGAAGTTAAAGGATTGAATGGGTCCAGGGATGAGGCAGGTAGGGGAGGGAAGGCACTGTTTTTCTGTGACTTACTCACTTGGGTGCCTCCACCAAGTTTCAAGGCTCTAAATCGGGTGGCAGAGACATTCTGGGTTGGCTGTGCAGGTTCAAAAACCCCAGATGGCACCTCAGTTCATAGTGCTGCTGCAATGAAGTACTCCAAGCAGGTGGCTTTAAAGGACAGAAATGTGTTTCCTCTGTTCTGGAGGCTAGAAGTCCTTATCCGAGCCCTGGCTGGCCATGGGGTTCCTTCTTGTCAGAATGCTCCCAGCTTTCCTTGGCTCCTTGTGGATCCTCCCAAGGCATCTATCTCCCTCCAGGTCTGCTGCTCTTTTGATAACTCAGAAGTGATTAGGTATAGGACCCACCCTACCTCGGTGTGCTCTCCACTGATCGAGTGGTTATGTTACATTGTGGAAAATGACATGACCTTGCATCATATCTGTAGCCCTAGGGGTTATTAGGATTTCAACATGTATGTCATGTACATTGTTCCATGACAGAGCTCTGAGGCTGAAGATCTGAAAAAGCAAAAATAGGTTCAAACCTTAGTTCCCTAATGCTGCTCAAGAAAGAAATAAGCTATAAGGGTGTGCTTTTAAAGGACAGAGTTTATTGTCTTCCACTTTGGGAGCCTAGAAGTCCAAGCCAGAATGCTGACTTTTAGTGATGGACCCTCCTTTAGGTTAGGCACCCCTGCATTCCCTGGTGTTCTTTCAGTTGTAGAAGGACTGGCACGTGACCCCTGGCTGCCTCCTGAATGTGTACAGGTTTGTCCTGCCCTCTCCCAATCACCCAGAGGACCACAGTACCACCTGGGGAGCCCCAGGACCCACACAGGGACAGTTCATCATGAAGAGGCTCAGGGCTGGTGAATGCGCTACCACTTTTTATGGTTTCATGGAGCACAAAGAAGACCTTCAAATGGGCTGTCTGTTCATACACTTCCCTGCAAGGCTGACGCTGGGACTGGTGACCCCAAGAGCCAGTTGGGCTGCCCTCTCCCCACGGTTTGTGATTCTTGGAGGAAGCAGCGTTGCCAGCGGTCTCCGCACAGCAAGGCTGGTTGCCTATGGGCAGCACTTCCACGCCCCTGGCATTGCAGACCAGCAGCTCCTGGTTTCCTTGTTGCTTCAGTCACCAGTGTTGGCTATCCAGGTCTGAACCTTGAATCCTCCTGGCCCCTGTTATCAGTGCCTCTGACATCCTCCAGGTCTGCTTAGTTTCGATAGCACGGTCTCATCAGTGCCTGATGAATGTCTTGGTCTTCTTTTTGACATTTTGGGATTCCCCAGGGGTCTGAGGGCAGCCAAGACACCTCCAAGGAAGTGACCCCTCTTGGGCCAAGTGAGTCCTGGGAGGGGGAGGGGGCCTTCCTTCCTAGGTCCTGGGGACTGTCACAGGGTCTCTTCTGATCCGCAGCTACTGAGCAGACTGGCATGGAATGGGTCTCTGTCTGACAAACTCGGTGTCCCTGCCGTCTCTGAAGCTGGCCGAATGCTGGCTACTCTCCAGATGTGATTCTAGGAGGTCTCTTTCTTCTTTCTCGTGACCGCGAATGTGGTGGTGTCCTCAGAGTGCTTGGAGACAAAGCCCCAAGAGATAAGTCCAGTGGGCAGGTTCTGGAGGTTTGCCAAGTGATGGCTTCTGGTGTTTGCTTCTCTCTCGGGCCCTGCCTTACCCCCTCTCCTCCCTCTTTTCCTCCCTCATAGACAAAGGCCTCTCCTTGTTGAGCTACCAGCTGTGCAACTACCGTGTGACCCAAAATGTCCCGAAGGTGCTATCCTTCCAGACGTCCACCTTGACCTACGCATCCTGCGGCGGCTGGATCCCGTGGCGACAGTGCTCCAAGACCATTTACAGGATGCAGTACCTGACGGTGCAGGTCCCTGAGACCAGGAACGTGACTGACTGCTGCCAGGGCTATGAGCAGCTGGGCCTCTACTGCGTCCTGCGTAAGTCCCAGAGCTGGGGTGAGGTTGGTCAGATGAGCCCTGGGGGACACTCTCCCTGGGGGTTCCTCATGAGTCACCGCTCTTGGCCATGAGTCTGGAATGTACTAGAACTTTTCAGGCCCTGGTTCTCAGATTGAGGCGTGCATCAGGCTCTCCTGGAGGGTGTGTGTGTTAAAACATAACTCACTGGGCCCCACTCCAGAATTCTGGTTCTTTGGGTGAAGGTTGAAACGGCAATAATCCCCACCTTTTACTGTTGGGATGTTCTGACAAATCTACTGGGAGTGGGTTTTGATGGTAAATTGGATTAACATCCCCCGCCCCACCAAGTCTTCATTATCATTGCCTTTTATAATCACACCTGTCGGGGTCAACTACAGAAACAAAACTATGGACTCATATATGTGTCTAAGAAAGAGATTTATATAAAGGGTACCTATACATTAAGAAAACATCCCAACCAAGTCCAGTCCAAGGTCATAACTCCAATATTAGCCCACATGTCCGATACCAATCTATAAAATCCTCTTCAGATTCACGAAACACATCCAATGATGCTGAATGCAAGACAATGACAGGCCAGTGGGTAGAAAGTCTTTGGTTCCAGTGGTGCTGTGATCATCTCAGCGCTGGCAGGGGTCTCTACATGGGGGCTTCTCCGGCCCCCAAGACTGTATCAGGGTAGGTAGCTCCATGTGGCTTCTCCTCAGGATGTCACACAGGAAGTAGCCTTGTCAGTATAGAGTCTCCAAGAGAGTCTTGTCAGTAGAAAGTCTCCGAGAAGGAATTTGCACATTTCCCAGAATTCCCAGAGGAGAAGGCCCTGCCACAGATGTCTCATTGGCAAGCTCCAGATTGACAGGCTAGACTCCACCCCTATACTCTTAATCCTCACATTGACACCAGGTTAAGTGACTGCCACACCTGTTTACAACTGAGAACCAGAGTCGCCATCTGCTACAGAGTGGCCAGCTCGGCATGCTCCATGTAGGAAGCAGTGTGTTTCAGCAAAGGAAACCTGCCTCTGAACCCTAACACCGGAAAATCGCTGTCTGTAGGATTCTGGGGGCTGTCAGGTTCTCGGGGTGAGGCTGGCTGAGTACGGGGTCTGGGCTCTCTCTGGCGGCTTGCAGGGGTGGGGGCTTGTGGCCCGTGTGTGTGCAGGTACGGTGGCGGGAGGCCAATGGGAAAGTGGAGGCAACACCGGACTGAAACCGAGTCTCATCGTGAAGGGGGAGTGACAAGCTAGGGAGACTCGCTGAGATGGCAGTGCCCTGTCTGAGATCCCAGGGCTGCTGCCAAGAGAGCAGGATGCTGAGTTCTGGGGCATCAGGAAAGGGTCCTAGGTGATCTCGTGTCCCCATACCTGCATGATAGCAGACAAGGCTGCAGCCACATACCCCTCTGCAAGGGTCTGAGTGCCACTCTCTCACCTAGTCACTTCGAGTCGGCTGGAGCATGTTTCCCAGATCACAGCTGTCACTGCCTCCATCAGAGGGCCAGGCCCAGGGTAGCTTGGTGCCTCAGGTTCAAGTAGTGTTGTAGGAAGAGTCCCTGGAGGGGCATAAAGGGTTAACCTGGTCACTTCTCACCCAGAAAGTTGGTGGCCCGAACCCACCCAGAGATGCCTGGGGCAAAAGAGAAGGAGAGGAAGAAGAAAAAAACTGGTGATCCATTTCTGAAAACCAGTCATGAAAGCCCCCTTTGGAAGTAGCCCTGGGCCAGTGTTCACTGGGTGGGCAAGGAGTTTGCTATTGGTGCCTGGGACCACAGGTCCAGCTGCTTGGTGCTGTTCTCTATTCCTGAAAGCTCCCTAGTGGAGGCTTTTGGGGATAGGCTGCCTGGAGTTTCTGCTTTCTACTGACCTTCCCAGTTCCTGGGTCCAAATGTCCCCTTCCAGCCTCACTGGGGCTACAGGAGGCAGGGCTTAGAACTCGGGCTGTGGTTGTGCTATCATCTGTCTGGGAGCCGCCTCATGACCTGAGGTAAGACCACCTGGGGGGTACCCCGTGTTCTGGAGGTCTTGGTATCAAGCGTGTGGGCTTTACAAGCAGACAGCACGAGCTAGAGTCCAGCTCTCACTGCTGGCCATGCTAACATGGTCATGTGGCCATGGTGTGTGAGCGTCCACACTCCTTCCTACCTGTCTGCTGTGGTCACATCCACAAGGTCATGACCAAAGGGCTGGAGAGAGTCCTCAGGCGGTGCTAACCAAGCCCTTCCTGTGCTCAGGTCTCCCCAGTTTTTACTTGTTATGTTCCTGTGGGTGTCAGAGTGATACCAAGAGTATAGTGTTATCAGGGATGAATCTCCTGGAGCTCGGCTGGTGCTGTGGATTCCCCTTTGGGCTGCTAAACATAAGGCCAGCAGTTTGGATCCACTGGCAGCTCTTAAGGACAAAGATGAAGCCAACTGCTTCTGTAAAAATTTACAGTCTCAAAACATCCTATATCGGGTCTGATGAGTTGGAATCCAGCGGAGGGTAGTGGGTTAAAAGTTTGGGAAATAGATGCCACGGCAGGCTTGCCGAGGAGGCCCAGTCAACTCGTGTGTCAGGTGGGAGAGGTCCTGCTTGGGGTGCAGAGGGGGCTGGAGCTCTTCCTCGGGGAGGCTCCTGCTTGGTGCCAGAGTCACGTGCAGGGCACAGCCAGCAATTGTGGAGACTGGCTTCCCCCGTTCTAGGGTCAATGATGTGCTTCTCTTCTCAGCGTTGTGACATCACAACTGTCACCTGAACTGCCCCTGGTGAGATAATGGCCAAAGCCACAAGCCAGGGTGACACATCAGCACAAGATTCTCCATGCACAGGCAGCCCTTCTGATCAAGGTTTGGGGGCTTTATGCCGCTTCCTTTGGAGAGGCCAGGTGAGAGGCTGGCTACCTGGACTGGAGGTGGTGTCCATGCATGATGACCTGGGTAGGCATCAGAAGCAGCCTGGATGCCTGGGGAGGAGAAAGGACAAAGGTCTCTCTCCTCGGGGCAGGGGCCCCTCCCAGTAGCTAAATGAGGGCTGCCTGCCTTTTGGCAACCAGTGCTCTGAGCCCGCGAAATCTTGTCTCCCCGACAACAGAGAATCTGTCAGCAGACTTGGTTTCCCCTCTCTCCCTCCCACTCCACAGCAAATGATCTACCTGGGGAAAGAGCATACTCTCAGCACAGACAACCCTCCTGGCTAAATGCTCCTTTCTGTATCTCAGCCCTGGGTTTGAAGTTCCAGGGTCAGGTGTACCTGACTTTATCAAGAGGTTTCCACTTCCTGATGACAAACGTGGATGCTGGCTCCATGCAGGAAACGGGAGTCTCAGGAAACCCCCCCAGAAAGGCGAGCTGCTTGGACGCCGGCTACCCGGCACAGCCGATGCTACCACATTCTTTGGGAGTCCCCTGAAGGGTGGTGCGGATGGAGAAGCCGGCAGGGGTGTGTGTGCAACATACCTGGGGGGGGGCCCTCAAACCTAGGCTCAGCCATCTGCTTCCCCAAGGCCACAGCCAAGGTGCAGTTGTGCTCTGTCCGCCACAGGGGTTGGCCAGGAGTCTGAGTAGCTTGATGTCAACAGGCCGCCGAGCTGTGGCCTTTTAGAGTGTGCACGGTGCATCTACTAGAACTTTCCAGAGCAGAGTCACCCTGAACAAGCTCTTATGTCACAGACTTTGACCAGGTAATAATTTGTCCCACCGCATCTCTGGTAGAGACCCTGGCAGAGCCCCATTTGGAAGATCTGTTATAGTCATGGTTGTTAGGTGCTGTTGGGTCGGTTCTGACTCACCATGACCCCAGTCCAACAGAGTAACTTGCGGCCCGGTCCCGTCCCGTCCTCACAATGGCTCGTGTGTGTGAGAGAGTCTCTCCTTGCAGCCACTGTGCCAGTCCTCCGGGTGGAAGGCCTTCCTTTTTCCTCGTGGGTGGTTGACTCAGGACCGACTCCCAGGAGGGAGACTGGGGCTCCTCCCCAGCCACCGCAGTGACCGCCCATGTCCATGTAACAGAAGCCCCACAAGCGAAGGGCCCTGCCGGAGAAGAATTTGGGGCTCACCGTGCAGGAGCCTAGCGGACTGAATTCTGCCGATGGCCCTGGAGGCAGGCTTTCAGTGTCACTCTGCGGGCAGGCCTGGTCTCTTTGAGTGTCTAGAGCCCAGGGCTCATTGGCATCTTGGTGGTCTTCACATGGTAATCATTGTCTGCCAAGGCGAGCTGTTTTCTGTGTCTAATCTCCTTTTTTAAACTCAGAAGTGACTAGATTCCCCTTGACTGAGGACCACTGTTCTGACCTCAGAGAGATGCCAGAAAGAAGACGGGCCAGGCCTGGCAACGACGGTGCCTGTTCTGCACACACGAAGGGGGTGGGCCAACAGGCATGGAGAGGTGAGGGGGCAGAGGAGCACCCAAGGAGGCACCAGAGGAGGTGCAGAACGGCATTTTCAGGTGCCACAAATACAAAAGGTACCCACAGAGGAAGGGGGACACAGGCAGGTGTCTGTCTCTGCTTTCAAAGGCTGTTGTTAAAATGGGGACTGGGCATGATTGAGAGACTGCTCCTGAGGGCTTCTTTGTGGGGGCGGGGGGCATGGAGGCTGCAGTGTAGGGATTTCCCCTGGGTACTGATGACTCTCTCTGCCCCTGGGCTCAGGGACCTCCATTCCCAAGCTGATCGGGCTCCCGTTCCTAGGGGAGACTTTGCTGCTCAGCTCAGAGGAGCCTCTGCCGTTTGCTGGCTGAACAGTACGAACCTTGGGTTGCCAGGCAATGAGCTGCTCTGTTTTCTTGTTTGTGTGGGTTCAGGGAAGGAGAGCAGGGTTTGAATTTCTACCAAGGCCCATTACTGGCAAGGCTCTTCAGACAGGGCCACCCACTGGCCCAGAATGGTGGAGGGGGATTCCCAGCCACGGGCAGATGATGAACTGTCATTGGAAGAGGCCCCTGTTCGATGAGGCAAATATCCGGGGGAACCTTGTTCTCTTTGTTTCGGTGGCCTGCACTGACTTTCTTTTTTTCCAATGAACTGTTTTGAAGGGCTGAAACAAAACAATCACTGGGCAATTATTTCCCTCCCCCATTCCCCATCCCCAAACTCCAGATTTTCCATACAGACTCCAGCAGCCAATCCTTTCAAAGAGCTTCTTTCCTTTGTCAATCAGGAAACCATGAGGTACCCACAAGTGAGATTCAGAAGCAGCAGCTTCTCTCCATGTTTTCATTTCATATCAGAGCACTGCAGTTTAGAGGGGAGGAAGAGGGGGCTTTCCACTCCTTAAAGACACGACAGTCTCAGAAGCCCACCGGCACAGCCCTACCCCGTCCTACCCCTCCTACAGGGTCACTGTGAGTCGGTATCGGTGGCAGTGAGTGTGGTTTGGTGTGGGTTGAGCTTAATTGTCTGCCGACAGGAAAGGCATTGCGCATTTGAGGGCGTTCCTGTATCCCCCTCACTAACAATCTCCCTGGGGTTAGGATCTTTCAAAAACAAAACTAATCTCAACTCAGCCTGTAGGATGGGGTAGTCCCTGTGAGTTTCTGAGACAGTAACTAACTGCTAAAGGGAATAGAAAGCCCTGTTTCCTGCCCTCTTGGGACAGCCGGTGGTTTCAAACTACTGACCTTGAGGATCAAAGCCCCCTTTGCAACCCCTATGCCACCGGCCTCCTGCCAGTGACTGGCAGACTGGTCCCCACCTCATAGGGACCTGAGGCTAATGGAAGGGAACACTGCCTGGTCCTGCACCTCCCTGTGATTGGGTGCAGACAGATCTGTTGTGACTTTTGGAAGTGGATCTCCAGCCCTTTCTTCGGGGTCCATCTGAGTCTGGAAGCTCTGCTGAGCTCTCTTCAGCATCACACCCATGCTCAAGCCTCTATGACAGACAGTGGGTCGCTGTGCGTGAAGTATACCGCCCGGGAATCAAACCCTGGTCCCCGCATGGAAGGAGAGAGTTGCACCACTGAATTTTCTATCGCCGTGGGACATTTGTCCAACCAGGGGCCACCACTGGCACCAGGCTGGTGTTGAGGCGTGCTGTCAATTGGGTCCCCAGTTAGAGTGACCCGAGAAGACAGGGTAGAACTGCCCTGTATTTCTTAGACCCTCATCTTTAAAAACAACAACAAAAAGATTTATCAGCACTTCATCCACGTGTCGTACAGTTCAGTCCTCTCAAGACGAGTTGCGTAATTTCATCACCACCACTTCTAGAACATCTCCTTCCTCCTTGCACTCATTGTTATTGGTGTATTTTTTAAAATTGTGATAAAACACACAGAGCAAAGCAATGAATGCAGGAGGGTGCAGAGAGCATTAGAACAGAGTGTCATGGTGTATCTATAAATCTTTTTTAAAGTGATTTAGCCATGAACGTGTAGGACATGTAGATATTATGTCAAGAAAACTACTAAAAAAGAATTTAACATTGACCAGTGGTTACCATGGGTGAAGGAGGAAGAGATTTTGCTTAGGGGGTATTGACTTCCAATTCCACAACGTCTACATGTATAATTCAGTGCTGTTGATTAAACTCTGTGTGCCATGTAACCATTATTGATATCCTTTCCTAAAATAGTCCACCATGGTTCACATAAATTCAACGTTCCCCTAAACAAAATTTCTTCTTCCTTCACCCATGGTAGCCATTGGTCAACTCTGGTTTCTTTTTTAGTAGTTTTCTTGATTTACTATTTATATATCCTACACTTTTAAGCTTAAGTTGCTTTCAAAGAGAGTTGTAGATTCTTAACTCCCCGCACCCTCTCACATTCATTGCTTTCACTCCTGACCATCCACTACCCATCCCCCCTCCACATCCCATATAAACCATCACATCAGTTATCACCTCTATGCATCCACTCCTTCTGTGCTTCACCAATAGAGAAACTCCACAGAAACCACAAAACAAATCTACAAGGGGGGGGGTGGAGATAAAAATAAAGCCCCTCCTCTTTCTAGGAGAGGCCCTGGAGTTGCAGTGGTTCCCAGCACTCAGATGCTTGGGGGTTGGAGACTCTGCCCCCACACATTCTGCAGGATAAGAATGTGGTCACCTGAGTCTATCAAGACTCACTGGTTTGAAAATGGCATCAACCATTCTGTGCTGTGGTCCAGGGTTACAGTGCTGTGGTCCAGGGTTGCTATGATGTGGTACAGAGTTGCTATGCTGTGGTCCAGGGTTGCTATGCTGTGGTCCAGGGTTGCTATGATGTGGTCCAGGGTTACTATGCTGTGGTTCAAGGTTGCTATGCTGTGGTCCAGGGTTGCTATTCTGTGGTCCAGGGTTGTTATGCTGTGGTCCAGGGTTGCTAGACCTTGGAATTGACTCAGCGACAATGGGTTTGACAGACCAATGGCCAGGCATTCTCTCCCACAGATCCGCCAGCAGGTTTGACTCACCCATCTTTCGCTCTATGGTTGCATAACCACCTGGGCAGCCGGGCTCCTTGCTGCTGATCAAAGATTCGACAGGTTTCCCCCCAGACCCCATCTACCTCTGGGCATCACCTCTCCTGTCCTGGAGGCTGGATTTTGTGTGGCAGGGAAAACATTGGCCTCTGGAGCTGACTAGCACCTCATGAGAGGTCCTGGCATGCCATCCTAAGACACTCTTATGGGTGGCACCATGTTTCCTGCTCTAGCTCCCTCCCTGGGCCCCTGCTGTCTCTAGGACCTGGAGGCATTGGGGTAGTCACCAGCAGAATGAAGAGTGACCCAAAGACCACCTTGGAAGCCATGGACTCTTGGGAGGCAGGCCTGGCTGCTTCCCCCACCCCGTGGCCCAGACAGGAATTACCTCTCCAACTATTTTCTCCCCCACCCCCCCACCCCCGCCCCAACCAGTTCCTTGTTCTCATCCCTCTGTGTGCTGTTGGCACCTCTTTCTCCTTCCACCCTCACCCACTGGAATCTCAGTGTCCCAAAGCAGGTCGTTGCGTGGCCCACCCTATGAGCCTGGCCCACAGTAGGTGCTCTGGGCTTGTTGAATAGAGTCAGTGAAGGAGTGGGGGAACAGGAAGTGAAGAAGCACAGGGCTTCTCAGGCCATTAGATATTCTGACACCTGGACACCCAAGCCCTGGACATCAGCTGACACTGTCCTCCTTCATGGAGAGATGGCTGTACTCAAGACAAGTTGCCAGGGCCCGGGGCTGCTGGGCAGGAAATGGGGCATGGATACTGCCCAGACTGACAAGCCCACATGGCCCCTCCAGACACTGCAGGCGAGCCCAATGCAGGAGGATTCACAATGTCCTTTACTGTGCTCTCCCCCAGCTCTGAACCGGTCCAGGGAGTTTACATCAAAGCCTGGTGTCTGCCCAGTACTGGGGCCAGTACCATCCACCTTACCCTGCACCCTGGACAGTGACTGCCCGGGACTCCAGAAATGCTGCCGCTGGTCCGAAGGCCACCACTGCATGGAGCCCGAGCCCCCAGGTAGGCCGGAGCAGCTATCTCTCAAGGGCTCAGGGAGGGGACTTCCTCCCATGGGGTGGTTGTGGAGGCTGAGGAGCAGCCCGCTTCACTGGGGCCACAGCAGGCCCAGGGCCAGGTTTGGGGTAAAGTGACCAGATTTTAAGTGGGACACCATTGACTGGGGGGAGGGGGGTTTCTTGATGAAAAATTTCGTCTATATAGAGCAACAAAAATTTTCATAGAATGCAAAAATCGTATTGTAATATATTTCCTTTAATTTTAAAACGCCGAGGGACATTGTTAAAAAGCGGGATGTCTGGTTACTTTAGTTTGGGGTCAACATCTGGTCACTGAAATCTCAGAGTTCAAGGGGCTGATGGCCTCATAGATAACTCTAGAGACCCCAGAATCACGCCTGATCCCTCCAATTTCTCCAAGGAAGCCCAACACCTGGCGGTAGGGAAGGTGTAAATCCCCTGCCTCCCAAAGCATCCTGGGGGGCTGAAGTCCCTGCCGGCTTCAGAGTGCCTGCCCGGTCTGAAGTGTTCTGCCCTGAGAGAATGACCAACATGCCCAGAGTCAATGTTTATGAGAAAACTACATAGAACAGCTTAAAAAAATAAACCCCAACTCTCCGCCATCAGGGTGATAGAGACTCAGCGGCCCTAAAGGACAGGTAGAACCGCCTCCATGGGTTTCCAAGGTGGTAACTGTCTGCAGGAACAGCAAGCCTCCTCTTTCTCCCGAGGAGTGGCTGTGGATTCTGACCACCGACCTCGCCGTTAACAGCCCAGCACATCAACCCCACACCACCAGAGCTCCTCTAGATGATTAGTAAAGCATTTGCCATACGATTTGTAAAGCTTAAAATAAAAAAAAATACATCCTATGTTATTTAAATGAAAAGGGAGGGTTTGTACCATTCACGGGGGCCCTGATGGTGTAGCGGTGAAACACTCGGTCCCTCCAAGGGACCAGGACCTGAGGATGGCTTCCCTTGAGGTCACGGTCTGGAAAACCATCTGCGACCTTCACTCTGTCATGTGGGAGTCAAACGAGGCAGAATCAGTGACAACAACAGGCGAACGACCCTCCTCTCCTCTGCTCTGACTCTTAGGATTTCTGAGGTGGGGAGAGCTTATGGGTGCAGACAGCCTCATTTTCCTCGGCAGCATCATCATGAAATCCGATCACGACTCAGTGCCGTCAGATTATGAAAGAATGATTTAGAATGAATGAAAGAATGATTTAGAAAGAATGAAATATTTGAATGATTAGAAAGGGGCAGTGGTGCCTGTTGAAGATCTTCAGGAGAAAGGGGGGTGGGTCAGGGATGGAGGGGAGTCAGCTTTCTTCCTGGAGGGAGATCAATGCCCCCTGCCAGGCAGGGTTCTGCCCCCTTCCTCCCCAACTCACTCTGTGGGGTTGGGGACTGCTGCTTCCTCCCAGGCTTCTAACCATGGCATTTGCCTCCACACAGCTCTGGAGAGATACCCGGCGACCTCCTGGTACAACGTGACCGTGCTGGTGAAAATGGACTTCAGGGAGCTCCGGCATGTGGACCCCCAGCTCCTGAACCACACGAGGCTTCTGTACTCCATGGTACCTGCCTCCCTCGGAGTGGGCCTTCAGCAGGCCTGGGCGCACCTGCTGGTGCAGCTGAGAGGCATGCTTCACCCTCTGTCCCAAACACTCTAGGGAGTTCAGCAGCATCCCTGGTCTGCCAGATTTCAGCGGCCCCTTCTTCACCCCACCCCCAACCACCCCGGGTAACAACTAAAACTATCCCCAGAGGTCACCATGGGACAAAACCATCAGGCAAGACCACCCTGAGGAGACCCATTGTGACGGCCACAGCTCACGTTTCCTGAAGTCTCAGTGATGATCACTGGTGGGGAGGGCAGTGCCATCAGCCCCAGATGGCCCTCTGGGGTGTGGCCTCCTCAGAGCCTTTGCACAAAGGGGCCCCAAGCTCAGTGTAGTGCTCTGCTGCCCCCTCTTGGAAAGCTTTGCAACTTTAGACCAAGGAGCTTGCCATTTCATTCTATACCAGGCCCTGCACAGGATGCAGCTGGCCCATGGCCAGTGGGGTACCATGATGTCAGGCCCAGATTCTAGCCTGCCTTCGTTTGGAGGCCCGGCGCCCAGACACAGCACACACTCAGCATGTGCCACTGAGCCACTGGCCAGGAAAGCTACTGCACTTTTGTTCTGCTCACCTTTACCTGGACGCCTCCAGGAGCACTGCAGCTGGAAGCGATTTATACATCCTCCTGCCTGGTGGGGGGATGTGCACATGGTCGGCATGGGTCTGGAGTTAGACTGCCAGAGTTCCAATCCCAGCACTGCCGCTCTTCACCAGTGTAGCCACATGCACCTTGCTTCACCTCTCTGTGTCTTTAGCCCAGGGAACCTACTTTGGCGACACTGCTCTAGTGGTGCAGTGGGGTGCATCCCCTGGCTCTCCTGGCGCGAAGGGTGGAGGCAGAAACAAAAATGATTGTTATGAAATGAATGAGGGATCATTGAACCAATAGAAATCATCAGATGCACCCAACATGAGACCATGGTTTTGTGTCTTCCTCCTCAGCTGCCAGACCCCATAGCATCGAGGCAGGCAGGACTGGGCTGAGGGTCCTGGGGCTACCCAAGGTGGTAGGAGCATCTGCAATTCTGAGCTTCGGGATCTTTAATGGCATGCTACTGGATGTCAAGATCCCGCCGTGGTTCTTCTCTGCAGAGTAGAATGGTGTGTGTGTGTGTGTGTGTGTGTGTGTGAATGCATGTGTTCATGTGCCATTGTGTGTGTGTCTGTGTGCTTATGTGAGAGTGAGTGTGTCTGCAAGTGTGTGTCTGTGTGCATATGTGTGTAGGAGAGTGTGGCTATACACAGGTGTGCATGTGGATGTGTGCCTGTGTGATGGTGTGAATGTCTGTCTGTCTGTCTGTCTGTCTGTCTGTCTGGGAGAGTGTGGAGCATGTGACCATGGACGAAGAGAAGTCCAAGAGCATTGCTGCAAGAGCTCCAGTTATCCCAAAACGTGCTGGAACAGTTCTCTGGGATCAGTGATAGCCACAGATTAGTTCTACCAGTAATGTATATGTCTGAGTCTCCTTCAGTGAACTTAAAAAATGTAAAAGTCCAGCCAAAGCAGTGGCTTTCCTGGGGATCTGGTGGGCCAGTAAAATGCCACAGGCTGTGTTCACTCTGCCTTCGCAGGTCACCAATGCCCTGCAGCCGCTGGACTCCACTGTCCACCACCTGTACTCGGCTGCCGGGGACCCCTCCACCACGCTGTCGTGGCTGCTGCTGGGCCTGAGGCAGCCACTGCTGGTGGCCAACATCTCTGCGGAGCTGGACGACATCGTGCGGCGTGCCTACGAAGTGATCAGCGTTCAGGTGCAAGGTTGTGGTTTCCCTTGGTCCCGTCTTTGGGGGAGGCTTCAGTTGGGGGGGGGGAGGGGGAACAAACCACAAAGTAGATGATTGTTTCTAATGCTCAAAATCCGCCCTTCCCACTCTCGGGAATGGGCAGACCTGTGACTGGGAGAGCAGTTGGCCCACGAGAACAGATGCAACAAGTCTGGTCTGTTCCAAGTCAAGTGGAAACTCCAAAGGAAGGGTGTGAGACTTTGTCTGTCACACTCTCTCCTACCTCTCTGGGCAGGATTTTCCTCCTGCCCCAATCCCAGAATGCCAAGAACTTGTTTCTTCGGTTCTTTGAAATCCAAAATAGCACAAGCTTTCCCAACCTCGCCATGGACACCCTTAAACCGGGTAGACTCTTTATAAAGAATGTACACAAAGCTGAACCTGCATTCTGTGAAGCTCACAGATATGGCATTTAGGAAATAACTCCCTCTGCCTCCTCCTCTTTCCCCCTCCTGTTGGCTTCTTCCTCTTTGTTCTCTCCTCCTCTTCTTCCTCCTCTTTTCCCTCCCTCTCTATGTTTACAGGATGGCTGCTCTTGTGGGTGCAGCTTGTTCTTGGTGTAAAGGACCCCTGAGAGAGATGTCAGGGCTTCCTGGGACAGAGCTCAGATAGGTTGAGAAAGAAGAAAAGGAAACAGGGAGGAAATGGGAAACATTACACAACATTACCTTGTGGGGTTACAATCAGTGAGAGGAAGAAAAATTGGTGTGAATTGTTGAATGAAAGACTGATAGGCACTGTATGTTCTCCCAAGTCACAATACAAAAATTTTAAAAGGGCAAAATTTGGGGAAAATGTTGGGGTGGGGGAGGATGAATGGTATTAGGGCTTCAAGACCAGTGGGCCCTTGTGTGATCACATTTGTTCCAGAACCTGCGTGTGTTTTTTAAAACTACGATGAGGCCAATCAGAGAGTGCTTATCATGTGGATTCTGCCCTTGGCGTCAGCCCCAAACCACAGGAACACAGCTGTAGTTGACTAAGTTGGGTCTGCGTGGGAAATACACTCCATGAGAAACATTGGGGGTGTCTCAGGAAGAAGGTGCTAGAAGGAGCCTGCTGTAGGATCAGGGCTTTGGTTGGGTTATTTGGGGGAGACTCTCAGGAAACCACGCTCACTGTAGATAGAAGGATACCAGAAAGTGGAGTTAATTCTATAATTATACATCTCAATCACTATAGAGTGGGTGACTTCCAGAAAGGTAGTACTGTCATTGATGAAGAGGGAGAGTCATTCATCGTAGCCCAGAGGAAGGGCTGTTGGGTATATTGTGGGTAATGCAATGTCTTGTTTGGGTGCTTAACCCAAATGACAAAATGGCTATGCTTGGTCTCGCTCTCTCATTGTCACAGGGTGCCCGTGTCTGTGACTGGTGCCCTGTGAGGTGGTTCACAGGAGAAAGGCATGGTCAGGCTGTGAGGCCGGGGCTGGCATCCCCATGTTAGGGCTGCTCTCTTTACATTCTAAGCTCATAGAGCTCTTGGTCCTCCTCGTCCACATGAGCTCTACATGACGGGAGAGTTCGGTTCCGTCACCCAGACCACTCACTACAGCCCCCCTCCCCCAATAGTTTGCCTAGACAACAGCAGCTCCCTAGGGGTACCCGTGGGCTGTAAAATGAGTGTGCCAGGTGCACGGCTTGGATAAGGAGACCAGAGGGCTGACCACGACTATCTGTTAGAGCAGGGGTTCTCAACCTTTCTAATGCCGCGGGCAGCCTCTGTGAAAGTAACCCCTGCCCCCGGCCCCAGGGGTCGAGAGCCACTGACTGACAATGGCTGCTCTAAGACATAGTTATCTAGTTATCCTCAGAGCCACTGGCCAACACCCCTCCTGAGCTCAGGCTACACAGATGCACAGAGTGTGCCTGTTTGGATGTTCCTGCAGATGCTGATGAGCTTCTGACTCCAGGGAGTGACCCCACTCTTCTCTTCCTCCATAGATGTAAACGAATGTCTCTTTGATGAGCTGAACGCCTGCTCTGGGAAGGAACACTGTGTGAACTTGGAGGGCTCCTACCAATGTGTCTGTGACCAGGAGTCCCCTGCCGCCTCGTCTTCCCTGAATCCAAATCACACATGTGAAGGTAATCAACCGAGCTCTTCAAAATGATGTTAGACTAGATGTCTGTTGGTTTGTTTTTGTTTTTAAGGCTATTTGGTTCATGGTCATGAATAGAAGCCAATGACATATTTGTCTGTCTGTCTGTTTGTTTGTTTCATCCATTCTGATCTCATAAGAGGGCCATTCTTGCATTTACTCCTTTATTTAGTAAAGTTTGTTTATATGTCAGTCATGGAGCTGAATAATGGTGCTATCCATATGCATAAACAGATCACACCCTTGGCCCTTGGGAAACCCACGAGAGAAGGTGACAGACAGTTGTCATACATAGTATATAAGGAGGAGTCTATGGTTGATTGTTCAAGTTGATTGTTCACTCTTGTGAGCACAGCAGAGTGAGCTGGGACTGCTCTGGGATGGCCTGAGCACCCGTGAGAGGCAAAGAACACTGGACGCATGATGGGTGGAAATACAGAGGAAGACATGCCTAGCTCTGTTGAGGTGGGATTGGAGATTGGGGGGAAGAAACTGAAATCTAAGAGTGCTGGATGTGTGACTGAGAGCTGCCAGGTGCTGGCTGTCCATGATGGCAAGGACTTTGGGTACAAGCTCCTGAATTGAGGCTTTTCCTCCCATGTGCAGGGGGGAGCATGTTGTGGGTGTACCAGTGAACTAGCTGCCATCAGGTCCACTCTAAGTCAATGCAACCCCCGTATGTACCCAGACAGGACTGTCCTCCCAGGGTTTTCTTTTTTCCCTTTTTTTAAAAATATGAAAGAAGTTTATATACAAGAACAGTTGGATATTGAGAAAGCGTCCCATCCCAGTCCAGATCAAGCTCATAGATTCAATATTAACCCATATGTCTAATACTGATCTATAAAGTCCTCTTCAGATGCATGAAACACATGATGCAGAAAGCAGGAGAATTACAGGCCAGTGGGTTGGAAGTCTTGTGGATCCAGTGGTGGTGTAAGCATCTCAGCAACGTGCTTCTCTGACTCCAGAGGTCTGGTTGCATCAGGGTAGGTCCATGTGGCTTCTCTAACTACCAGTGTAGCAGCCATGTAGCAGTCTTCTCATCTCTCTGCTCACTCCCTAAGAGATGCTCTATAGATAAGACACATAGCTCCAGGGGTTTTCATTGGCTGATCCATTGGGAAGCAGATGGCCCAACCGCTCTGCTGAGGCACCTCTGGGCAAATGCAAACTCCTAACCTTTTGGCTAGCCGTCCAGGAGGTACCCAGCGGCTTCTGTTGGGGTGAAGGGGGGGCGTTTCAGCTGGCGTGGTGGAGCGGCCAGTGAGCAGGAGGACCCTTCTGTCTTGATGGATGGTGGTGTTGTCCTTCCAGGTGGCTTTGCTTGGTTACTGCTGTTGGTATGCTCATCCACTGAGAAGCCTTTGAATGGAGGCTGAATGGAGCAGGGCAGTGGAGACAATGGGAAGCTCCTGTCAGGGAGTAGGAGAAATGTGACCTAGAGAATAACAGACCCAATCACTGGAGCCTGTGCCTGTCACCTTACACGGCTCAGGTGACACGTGTGTCACCTTACACGGCTCAGGGGATTTTGCAGATGTGGTTAAAGGAAGGACACTGAGGTGGAAAGATTCTTCTGGGTTACTGAGGTGAGGCCAACCCCACCCCATCAGCACTGGGATTTCAGACAGCACCAGACCTCCAGATCTGTGGGAGAAGAGAGCTGTGTTGTTGTCAGCGACAGAAGCATGTAGGGATCTGTTACTGCAGTGGTAGCACAGAGAGCTACTTTGAGGGATGGAGCATGCTCCTCGTGATCTGGGAACCGGGGCTCCAAGATAAGGGTGGAGAGTGCAACAGAGCTATGGTATTCTTGGCTTCTGATCAGAGGACCTGGTACACCAATACAAACATAGAAGAGGATGATGGCTAAGAAGCTCTTATCCTCGGGTCTCGTGACTTCTCTTCTATCCTTGCCTCTTGAAGTCCTCTCTCACTTCACCTCCATCCCCGCCCATTCTTCCCTCTGTATCCTTTATTTCTCTGAAGCCAATCCCCTTCAACATAATGCTTTGCTCCTCTAGGAGCAAAGAGACATGTCAACCCATAACCAGTGCCCGGGGCTCCCACACTCACTCCTGGCAGCCCTGCGTGTCACAGTGCAGTGGGACGCCACAGGGTTATCGAGGCTGATGTTTCAGAAGGAGCTCGCCAGACTTTCTTCCTTCCAGTTAACAGCTGAGCATGCCAACTGTTCTTTAGGCGAGGCCATATGCTCTAATATCTCTGTTCTTCTAAGCTGCCATTGAGGTCAGGCTGATTAGTGGTGACCCCTTGTACAATGGGACGATTGTGATCGATAGGGTTGACACTGGCTGACTGTTGGAAATAGGCCATCAGGTCTGTCTTTCTAGTCCATCTTAGTCTAGAAGCTCAATCCTGCTCAGCATTATAGTAACACACAAACTCCTACAGACAACAGGAGGCTGACTACACTGAGATATATGGGTTTGGCACAGCACCAGGGTCTTCTGCATAGAAGGCAAGGAGTCTACCGTGGAACTACCACTGACTTCTGGATGTGTTTAATACCCTGTTAATTTTCTTTCTTTAATGAGATAAAGATAGAAGCAGTCGTGGTGTAGTGGATTATGCTAACTTCAAGGTCAGCAGTTTGACCACAAAAGATAAGTTTGTCTGTTCCCCCCAAATGTGTATCCCTGGAAACCCAAGAGATCAGTTCTCCTCTGTCCCATAGGGTCTTTATGAGTCATAATATACCAGGGGACAGTGAGTTCTGCTTTCAAATAAAGAGCAGAATGGGCAGGACAGGAGGCCGTCTCACCTATAAGGGCCACACTGGACTCAAGAGTGCTGTTGATTTCTGAGACAGCCCCCCAAATGGCCCTCTTCCTACGCTGTGGTTCCTGCATTATGGAAGGCAGAGCTGTAAGGGCCTCGGTGCCTAAGATTGCAGACACAGCCCATTCTCGTTGGCTGTTCAGCATTTCTCTGTTGTCATTCTGAAACGTGATCTGGTACTTCAACCGCACTCTGACAGCAATGGAGACGTGTCATCATGTCCCACTGCCACAGCAGAGCAGCTCGTCACAGGTTCTCCATGCTCCTTCCCACAGGAAGGCACGCTCTGGCCGCATTTCAGTCCCGCTGTGGCGTACATAGTGGGTCATGCACTTGGCTACTAATCTCAAGGTCAACAGTTCAAACCCAGGCTGTCTATTTCCATAAAGTTGTACAGTCTTGGGGGGACTCTGGGGGCCGTTCTCTTAGGTCTGGTCAGGTCACCATGAGTCAGGACTGATGAGATGGCAGAGGACTGGGCTTGGGGAGACATCGTTCTAATCGTTCTAATTTTCAAAGGTTGGATAATAATGATTTCTGCAGCAATGATGCCATACTCTTGGCTTTTTTCCTCTCGTGGGTCTTTTAAGATGTTTCTAACATTTTGCGCTGTGAACTGGAACTTTCATCACCCTCACAAAGTGGTTATAGGGGGAATAGGGTTACACTGAGTTTGGATTCATTAGTGATTTCATTCGCATGCTCTTTACCCGGCAAAGGACATGACACTGAGGACACCACCTTTGTTCACAATAATAGATAGCACAGCTATGAGTTGCTTAGCCTTTAACACACACCAGGTAGGGTTCCAAGCACCTTAGGGGTACTAAGTTTGAGAACAACCCTCGAGGCAGCCCCTTGGCTTGTACTCATTTCTCCAAAGAGGAAATGGAGACAAAGGAAGGTCCCTTCTTTGCCAAGGGCCATGAGTGGTCTTGCAGAGATTCAGTCTGCGAATTTGTCCCATCCACCATCACCCGCAGACCATCTTCCTTAGGAGTGCTCCAGCTGGGGGATATCCCTGTGGGTTTCAAGAACACATCCCTGGGTGTGTGTGTGTGTGTGTGTGTGTGTGTGTGTGTGCACATTTTTAAGCTCAGCACTACTGGCCAAAAGGTTGGGGATTCAAATCCACCCAGTGATGTTGTCTCATTGAGGCCCGGTGATGTACATTCAAAATGTCAGGGTCCGGGAGATGCTACAGAGTAGTTGCACTCTGGACTCCTGGGTGTCACTGTGAGTCTGAGTTGAACACAACAGCAACTCAGATCAATATTCCCGCATCCCTGGGGCCGTGCTCCAGGGGCTGCTCCTCCCTGGGTGCTCCAGGAAATGGTTCCACTAGAGTCAGGCCACTCTGTGGCCTTGTCCTCTCCTCCCTCCATGAGTGCCGGGGGTCTTGAGTTGAATTGAGTTGAATTAGAGAGCAGTGAATCAACTAAGTTTGGTGTTCGAGGACCGCCCACTGTCATGGAGTCAGTTCTGACCCTCTCGGGTAGAGTAGGAGCCCTGATGGCATAGTGGTATCTCATTGGACTGCTAGTTGTCAGGTCAGTAGTTCAAAACCACCAGCCACTCCAAGGGAGAAAGACAGAGGTTTCTACCTCCCTGAAGAGTAACAGTCTTACAGAGAGAGAGGAAGAGAAGGAGAGAGAGGCAGTCTTGGAAACTCAGCAGAGTCTCACCACTGGTCAGTATCGACTTGATGCAGTGAGTCTTTGGAACAGGATGGAGTAGAACTGTTCCCTGAAGTTTCCAAGCCTCTCTGTCTCCACGGGAGCAGAAGTCTTCATTTTTCTCCCTGGAATGGATTGCAGGGTTCAAACTTGGGTCCTGGCCGTTAGCAGTCCACCAAGTAGCCCATGACACGACCAGGGCTCCCAAACCAGTAACTATAAGAAAGCTCCTTATTTCCTGACAGGTCCAGCTGTCCTGTGGGCTGGTGCTGGGAAGTGCAGAGCCACAGGCTGGTTCTCGGCACCACATGTGCATGGGAGAGGTCCGGAATCAGCCTCTCCTCCTGGAATGTCCTCCTTCCCAACTGAACTGCACTCCATTAGGGAAATGACCATATTTTTTGTTCACTGCTGCCAAGTGTCTCCCCATAAAATCAATGGCTATGAGTCTACTTCAACTCCCAGTGGTCCCTGGTACATCCCAGTAGAAGTGTGCTCTCTGGGGTTTTCAGTGGCTGATATTTTGTCACCCGGCCTTTCTTCTGAGATGTCTCTGGGTGTATCAAATCACCAGCTTTCAGGAAGCACTTGGATCTGTCTGCCATTTATACCTCTTGGGGGCTCCAACAAGTCCCCTATGCCTGAAACTCAGTAATTGGTCAGAAATAGTGAGTGAGTGAGTTAATAAATGAGGTATTTAGCCAGCGGCTGGTCCCCCAATCTGCAGTCTTCTTTTTATTTAGATAGTAACTACCTCAGCAGGAGCCTGGTGGCGAGTGGCAGTCTTGGGCTGCTAATTGGAAGGTCAGCAGTTTGAAACCAGTCACTCTCAGGGACATGACGGGACTTTCTACTCCCCTGAAGTCTGGGAAACTCCCAGGAGCAGTTCTGCCCTGCCCTACGGGATGGCTATAAGCTAGCGTTGGCGGGATGGCCGTGAGGGAGTGAGAACCCCCCTCCCCCTCGCAGAAGCAAATCAAAAAGGTCCCTGGGTGGTTCACATGGCCTGTCCTCCACTACTAGCTCAAAGGTCGGCTGTTTGAGCCCACCCAGGGATGCCGCCAAAGGCAGGCCCGACCGTCTGCTTCCATGGAGACCGCAGCCTCGACAGCCCGGTGGAGCTCAGTCCTCTGTGATGCGTGGGAGCGCCACGAATGCGAAGGCACCCAACGGCACCGGTTCACACGGACACTCCTGACCCGTGAGGACTTGATGGAGCCTTCCCTCCCCCACACAAGTGCACGCAACCCGTTTTGCTTCCAAGGTCCCCGCAGAGCTGCTGGCTTTGTGGCTCCCGGGGAGAGGATCATGGCCCTCCAACTGGGACACAGGGTAGCGCGCATGCACACTTACGCTGGTCGAAGAATCTGAAAAAGAAAAAAAATGCAACCCCATTTACATTGAAGACTCCTAGCAGCCCAATGCAGGCCTTCCTACCCAAACCAGCTCAAGCTCACCACCACGGAGTCGATGCCGATTCATCGCGACCCTCTAGGACAGGTGGGGCTGCCTGTGGGTTCCTGAGACGGGGAGCGGCTAAGCACAAACAGGGGGTGCCCCGACGTCACTTCTGATAGGGCGGGAAAGGCCCATGCAAGCGTCTCACTCAAGAGATTCAGAGTGAGTTCCAGCGTTGCTAAGGGAAACAGCATATGTTTTAAATTTAGCAGCTAATAGAAATGAGCAATTAGCTGGCAGGCTCAGAGGTATAAGCCCTTGGAAAATATAGCGCAACGCTCAGATACTTTTCTTATGAAATTAGTCATCCAATTAATGACACCCGGGGCAGCTGGATGATCGCACCAACCAAAAAACCCCAAGAAAGAAACCCTTGCACAGTCAGCACTGAACGTGTTGCTGGTGGGCAGGAATGGACGGTATGTCGGGGGCTTGCTACGATCCCTGGAACCCGATAGTTATGCAGCCCGTGCAGGATCGTCTCCTGAACCAACCCGATAGTTATGCAGCCCGTGCAGGATCGTCTCCTGAACCGTGGCTTGGCCAGGGGAGGGTGTCCTCTGAAGAGGATGCCACGACGGGAAGGCAGAAGAACTCAAGGTCACAGGAACCAACACTCCTTCCCCCCCACACCCCCCAACCAGGTTTCTGACTATTGAGCGTGGAGATACTTGATTCCACTCCTCACCGCTTCTACCTCCAGAAGGTGCAGAGGCCAAGTCCACAGGTCTGGGAGAAATTGGCAATCAAACCACACACAGGGAGATCAAGGAAAAGCAGAGTCTTCAGTAGCTATGGGCCAGGTCTGCCTCGGAGAGATAAGGGCCAGAAGCTCCTGGACATGGGGGACACGATGAGCTTTATGGAGATCAATGCCAAATCCTGGATTGGGGTTCGCAGCCATAAGGTGGAGAGGCCTGCAGAAAATGAACCTCCGTGTGGGAATTTTAGGTCATCTGTGATGCCACACACCGGGGGCATATTGAGGTTTGCTTCAGACTTTTAATGACAAGGTCAGCAGTTCAATACCACCAGCCCCTCTGAAGGGAAAAGAGGAGGCTTTCTACTCTTATAAAGTTTTATAGTCTTGGCAGTTCTGCCCATCAGGACTGACTCGATGGCGGTGAGTAGGATGCCAAAGGGTACAGGAATGAATGTTCTTCGCAGGGCCACATTTTAAGAGCGCTGTGGAAGACCTGAAACGCTCAGGAGAAGGGACCTAGACTAATAAAATGTAAACTAAACCTTGTGCTGTTGAGTTGACTCTAACTCACAGTAAGTTTTTAATGTCAGCATAGAACAGCTCCATAGAATTCTTGACAGATGATATTTTCGGGGTGGCTTGCCCGACCTTTCTTCCCTGTACTACTGAAAGGAACCAAATGGTTAACTTTTGAGCTAGTTGAGGGTCATCCACTTGTGCTGCCCAGAGACCTCTCCAGGCTAGTAAAGGTCTGAAACTCCAAGTCCTAGGGCACATTAAGCTGGAAGAGAGAAGAGTTATGAGCTAGAAGGAATGTTGATGGTTTTGCAGTATCAAAAGATCAGTCACACAGAAGAGGAATTAACTTTACTACGTTAAAAAAAAGTGACTGATTTTATGGCAAGTTTGGGTGTGTAGCCCTGGGGCAGCTGCCTTGAGAACCAGCTCTGGGACAGAGTGTCATGACATGTGTATGCGTTCCCTTTGTCTACAAAGGACCACCAACTGGATGCTCCAAACAGCACAAATGTTTTCTCTCCTGGTTCTGGATCCTTGAAGTCAACAATCAGTTGTTATGGATGGATAGTGCGCTCTCCATGGAAGACAGGTTGAAGTCCTAACCTCCTGCTGGTGGTGGTAGATGTTATCAAGTTGGCTTTAACTCATAGTGAGCCTGCGTGCCCAACAGAACAAAACGCCACCCAATCCTGTGACATCCTACCCCTAGTGCCCTTGAAATGACCTGCGAAGATGTCGTGTTAGACTGAAATGTGGTCATACTGGAGTAGCGTGAGTCCTACTCCAATGTGACTCGTGAGCTCGCGACAGAGGGAAGGGAACCGTGTGAAGGCAGGGCAGAGAAAGAGGAAGGCTGCAGTCCTTCGGGAGCTCTCAGGTGACTAGAAACCGGAGGAGGCAAGAAAGCATCTTCCCTAGCGTCTTGGAAGAGAGGATGGTTCTCTAGCTGAGAAAGATGAGAGAATCCCAGTATGGTGTTCAGTTACGACAGGGCTAGGAAATGGACCCATTTACCTTCTCAACTCACTGCCAGCGTGAGTCACTTCAACGCTGACTCTTAGAGACCCTCCAGTGGGTTTCTGTGTCTCTAACTGTCCATGGGGGTATAGTATGTCCAGTCTCTCCCCCATGTTTACTGCAACCATGAGGACCGCAGCCCAACCAGGGCTCTTTGCTGGGCTCAAACCAAGGCCTTGGCAGGGCCCTGCTCTCTTGGGAAGGCTCTAAGACAGAATCGGCTCCTTGCCTCTTGCAGCTTCTGTGGCTGCTGTTCCTTGGGTGGGTGGCCTCTCCAGTCTTCCAAACCCCCATCATCAAATGTCTCTGTTGTGCAGCCTTCTCCTCCCCGTGTGCAAAGTCTCCCTTTGCCTCCCTTGGCTATGGATCCAGGTGATTACATTTAAAATCTAGCCTCACCATCCACAATCATCTCCCATCTCAAGATCACTGTTGTACCCCTTTCCAAATGAGGTCACATTTTCAGGTTCCATATTCAAACAATAGCAGCCCTGGTTGCTCATTGGTTACCTGCTCAACTGCTAACTCGAAGGACAGCAGTTCAAATCCACCAGTCACTCTGTGATAGAGGAGGCAGTCTGCTCAGTGAAGATTTACAGCCCTGGAAACTATGAGGGCATATCTACTCTCTCCATAGGGTCACAATGAGTTAGAATGGACTTGACGGCAGCTGTCTAACTTGGACATTTAAAGAGAACGGACCTGATCTTTTTATTTGGTGTGTGTGTGTGTGTGTGTGTGTGTGTTGGGGGTGGGGGACATTATTCAGCCCACTGTAAGATGTCATTCACGCACTCATTCACTTGTTCACTTGACTCATGGTGATCATATGGAGTAAGGCAGAACTGCCCCCATGGGTTTCTGAGACCTTAACTATGAGAGTAGAAAGGCCCATCTTCCTCCTTTGGAGTTGCTGGTGGTTTCAAACTGTTGATCTTGCAGATTGCAGCCTAACTCATTACCACTATGCAGCCAGGGCTCCCAAAGAAGATCGAATAGTTGAAACATAAAACAGGTGAGCTTCGTCATTGAACAAAAGGACCATTTACTCTCTCTTTGATTTTTAGAAAGAAATGTTGCACTTTTCTTGACTTTTTTTTGGGGGGGGGCATCACTGCTCTCCAGTGGTGGGAGTAGGGGGCCCAGCCGCACTGCTGGAATTGAACCTCTATCCCAGTGGGCCGCAGTCCCATGCACAACCACTACGCCACCGGGGCTCAGCCCCTTTTCTTGACTTTTTAAGTGAGACACACCTGAGAGCTAAGGTAACAAAAATACCACATGCGGGTGGCTTTAGCCATGGTAATTTATTGCCCCAGTTTTGGGCTCTGGGATTCCCAGTTAAGGGTGTCATCATTCTGTGTTCCTTCCAGAATCTCTAGAGGAGAACCCTTCCTTGGCATGTGGGTGTTTCTATCTTCACATAACTCTCTTTCCTCTGTCAGTGTCTGTTTTGTCTCCTCTTTGTTAAGAATACCACTTAGATGAGATCAGGACCCTAGTGCAGTAGGTCCTCATGTTGACCTAATTGCTAGATCTTCAGTGATTCTCTTTTCCAACAAAGTCATATTCATAGAAGTCATGACTTCTAGGGGTAGGAAGCGCATTTTAACCCCTAACACCTATGTTCCCTAACAGTTCAAGACATGTAATTGGAGGGTCAGGCAGAGAATGCTCTTTGATTTCAAGGTTCTAGTAACTGAAGTCCAGTTGTGAGGACCCTGTGTATGACTAGACCAGTAAGTAAGTAGCATCATGGAAAACGGAAAATTGAGAGGGCAGTGTCAATCTTGTTGAGGGCCTTTCTCTTTTTCTCTGCCTCTCTACCAATCATGATGTCCCAGGAACTGGTTTCCGCTGGCAACATGTCCCAAATTCTGGCTGTACTTCTTGCAAGGCAGATTTGTTTATTCTTTTTGGTGGTCCAAGGTGCTTTCAACATTCTTCACCAGCAACATAATTCAAATTAATTGATTCTTTTGGGCATCAGGGCTAGAAAGGGCTTAGTAATAATCTTTGATAAACCGATACAACACTGTTGACTAAAAGCAAAGATAGCTGGAAGGTCTTTGTGGTAGTTACATAATCTTTTCAATTTGAGACTTCAGAGTGAAGGGGTGGAGCTTAGTCTGTCCAGCAGGCCACAGCTTGATGGCCTCATTTGGAACTGCTAAGGAGATAAGGAGCTTGCTGGAAGCAGGACATTCAGGCACTCCCTGAGAGACTATTCTGTGGACAAGGCACATGGAGCTATACTAGAGCTATGGAGCTGAAGATGCCACATGGAGATCCACTCCAGTGCTGAGATGTTTCTACCCCCTGGCCTGTGATCTTCCTGCATTCAGCATCATTGCGTGTGTGACATGTAAAGAGGAATTTGCAAACTGGTGTCAGACAAATGGGTTAATATCAGACTCATGGATTTGATCTAGATTGGGCTGGAGTGTTTTCTTAATATAAAATTGCCCTCATATATAAAGCTCTTTCTTATACACATATGGGTGTCCCTGGTTTTTTTTTATTTTTTATCTAGTCTACCTGAGCTAACACGCCCTTACTACTGAAGACCAATGAGTGCAGCCTTCAATACAGATTACAGCTCAACGTGGAGGAAAGATCCTCACAACAGAGCCAAAAGGAGCATCTTAATAAATGGAGAAAAGATCGACATTATCAAGGATTTCATTTTACTTGGATCCCCAGTAAAACTCATGGAAACAACAATCAAGAAATCAAAGGACATAGGGCATTGGGCAACTTTGCTACAAATAACCTTTTTTTGGGGGGGGGCATCACTGCCCTCTGGTGGTCATGGGAGCTACCCAGCCTTGCTCCCGGAGAGCTGCTGCTGGATTTGAACCGCCAAGCCAATGAGCCACAGTCCCGCACTCAACCACTACGCCACTGGGGCTCAGCCCACAAATGACCTTTGTAAAGTGTTCAAGAACAAAAATGTCATTTTTTGAAGACTAAGATGTGCCCAACCCAAGCCATGATATTTTTAATCACTTCAAATGCATGTGAAAGTTGAACAAGAATAGAGAAGACTGGAGAAGAATTGATGGTCTTGGCAAAAGATATGGCAAGTCCCATGGACAGTGAGAAGAACAAACAAATCTGTCTTGGAGGAAATACAGTCAGAATGCTCTTTACAATAGAGAATAGGGAGAGTTCATCAGACATACTTGGCAGTTATTAACATCGGCATGTTATTTCACATGAGCAGGACAAGGTCACCATGTTCTTCTCCCTGGAGAAGGACACCATGCTGATAGTAGAGGACCATTGAAAACAGAGGAGCACACGTAATGAGATGGACTGGCACAGTGGCTGCCACAAAGGACTCAAACGTCATAATGGTGAGGACCGGGTGCTGTTTCGTTTTAGTGGATGTAGGGTCACTGAGTTGGAATTGTGTCAACAACATTCATTCATTCATCGATACTCTCATGGGGAGTCATCTTTGAATTCTTCAGATAAATATCACTGCGTCAGTATGTGTAATTCATTTTTATGGTATTAGGCGTGATTCGTTAATATTTTGTTGACCATTTTTGCTTCTACGCTCAGAAAATATGTTGGCTACAATTCTGTTCTCAGAATGTTTTTGTCTTGCTTTCAAATCAGGGTAATGCTGGCCTCCGAGAGGGAGGGAAGACATGTCCCTTCCTCTTCTGGGTGTTTGCCAAAGTTTGAGAAATGCTGGTGTGAATTCTCTAAATGTTCGGTAGAACTCCTGGGTGAATCCCTGGCCCAGTCTTTTTGATTCAATGCCTTCCCTTGTTACATGCCTGTTAACTTTTTCTGGGTTTCCTTTAGTAATTTCAGGTAGTGTGAGTGTTTCTAACACCCAGGTGACACAGTGGGTTGCGTGTTGGACGGCTAACCAAAGGGGAGCTACTCTGCAACCATCTGCTCTTGTAAAGATTCCCTCTCTGACAACCCAAGAAGCAGGCCTACTCGGTCCCGAAACAGCATTCGGAGTCAGGACTGACTCAGTGGTTGTGCGTTTGGTTTATGTGTATCTAGCCATCTGTCCATTTCAGTCAGATTGTCTAGTTGGTTGACATATATGTGTACCTGATGAGTATCTTTTTTTGTCTCTATGCAGTTAATAATGGACCAGCTTCATTTCTCACTTTAACTAAAATGTATGTCTTTTATTGATCTTTGCCAGTCTAGCTAAAATCGATGCATTTTATTGATGTCTTCAAAGAGCACACGCGTGTGTTTCTCTGGGTTGATTTTCTATTCTTTATATCCTTTTGTCTCTGCGCTTAATGTCTAGTACTTCCTGTCTTCATCTTTCTCTTGCTCCTTCCATGCCGCCTCTTTGGCTTTCATCATTAGTGTTATTGTCATATGATTTTTTGTGAGTCTCTTAGAATTTCTTCTACTTGGAAGTTTATTGAGTTTCCTGGGTGGGAGGTAACTTCCATAGATCTGGGCCCTCGGTATTCTGGTATGTGAGTGGGAATTGGGTGGGAGAAGGGAACAACCCCCCCCTCCCCACCTCTCTTGACTACACTTGCCTGTGGCTTAGCCTCAGCAGCAGACCTCTGGGGAGAGGATGGGCCCTGGTCGTCTGGGATGAGGGCTGTTCAGCTGGGCTCTTAGGAGAGAGAGGGGTCCCTGTGTTCTGGGCGGCAGCAGTTTGGAGTGCAGCCTCCCTCGTGGAGCTGCGAGGCAATGGGAACCTTCATGGTTTGAATGTCTCGATCCTTGCCTTTTCTCACCAGAGTTCATGGGTAGGCATTGCCTCACTTGCCGTGAGCCTGAAGTACTATTTCCAGAGGTCTTTAATGACTTTGTTCAAAGACTTGGCCCACGTAAACACTCCCCCACCCCCCTACTCCCATCATACTGAAAGCCCAGCTTCTCCCAACGTGTTCTTTTCTTGTTATTCTTACTGTGGCTTTGTCAGTCATAACAAATAAAGTTCTGCATTGCTTTTAAATATATAGCTAGAGCTGAACTCTAATGAGACAGGCATGGCCTCTGGCTGAGGATCATCAAGCTCTTCTGTAGAATGCATGTCACCCAGGCTATCTGCGGTAGAGCTGGACTATTTGCCTGAAGAAGAGCTTGAATTCTCTTCAAGTAGGAAAACCTACGAAGGGTCATGGTGGTGCAAGGGTAGCATGCTCATCCTCCACGCAGGAGACCTGGGTGCGATTGCCGGGTAGCAGTCCCTGGGTAGCCACCCTGGGGAGTCTGTCAGTGGAGGGTGTGGATGGCGATGATATTGGACCATTTCAATGAAGCTTCTCCACTAGGACTAGGGGGGAAAGGCCGGCCATCTACTCTCCAAAAGTCAGCTCATGAAAACTCAACGTTTCCCAACAGTTTATTTTCATTAGACATGGAGTGTCCCTGGGGCAGGACTGACTACTCACAACAAGGAGACCGCTCCTTGAAATGAAGGCTTACGGAGGATCATGCAGAACTCTCCACCTGATTTCGGAGCCTCCCTTCTCCTCAGCAAGATGGATTAGCTGAAAACAAGCACCTTGGACGCATGACTGGGTGTTGGCCACAAATCAGAAGGCCTATACCATAAATTGCATCTGGGTATTTTTGTTTGATGAACTATCCATGACCCCCGGGAGTTCTCACAGCCTGGTAACCCGTGATTTGGCGTAACAACAGACACAACTCCGGGTGATTTTCAGTATCTACAAGCGTGGATTAGTCGTATTTCTAACTTGGCTTTCTGATTCAGGAGCTGAGATTGGAAAGTTTAGATTTATTTTGCATCTCATTTCAGCTAAACTGTCCCAACGTCCTCAGTGTAATCCTAACACATGCACCAAATCACCTTCTTTTGAAATTCATGAATATATATATATATATATATATTTATATATTATATATCCTACTCAACCCTCACTAACATTATTCCAACTAGTGGAGAGATAATTAAAGGAAAGGGTGCAGGACTCTTCAAATGGTGAAGCACCATTCTCTTAACTGGAAGGTCAGTAGTTCAAACCCATCCCAAGCCTTTCCAGAGTTAGGCCTGGCATTCAGCTCTGGAGAGATAGCAGCCTTGAGAACCCTGGGGCACACATTTCTATTCTGCACACCCTGGGATCTCCAGGAGTTAGGATCAACCTGAAGGCAACCTTTATGATTTGCTTGGGGGGGGGGGGGTTGGTGTGTAAATAAAGCCAAACTGTATTAGTTGCTTTACTGATTCCTGGTGGCATTGTCCAGTAAGCTATGGACTACTATCTGCAAGGTTGGGGCTCAAGTCCACCAGCCGCTCCATGGGGAAAGATGAGGCTGGCTGTTCCTGGAGAGATTTATAACCTCAGAAATCCTACAAGGGCCCCTCTGAGTCGGTAGCGACTCGGTGGCAGTGGGTGGGGTGGGTTAATCTACCTACTTCGGGAGATAAAGAAATTCTTTCTGGCGCTTTATAAATTGTCCTCCTCTTGTGCTTGTATAGATTGTCCTCCCATCAGGAACTACTTGGTCTTCAATGTCACCAGCAACAGTTTTCTAGTGTCCTGGAGTTTAAATTCCACCCAGAACCACACCTTCCACGTCGAGGTTTCCAAGGGCGAGGAGGTAATCAGAAGTGGCAGCACCCGCCGGACGACCCTGCAAGTGGAGGGGCTGGAAGCCGGAGTGCTCTACGGGGTGAAGACCAGCTACAGGGCGTGCGGGGCCAATGCCACTGCAATGCTGACTGTCAGAACAGGTAGGGCCATGTGGCAGCAGCCACCTCCTGCCTCTGGTCTTGTCATTCTGCTTCAGCCTCCCCTCCAGGGCTGCTGTGCCAAAGCACGGCAAAATGCACGGATGTCGACAGCACACACTGACTGTCTCCCCACCTGGGAGTTTGCTGTGAGGCCAGGCGGCTGGCTCCTCAGGTCTGATGGGCAATCTGCTCCCCCTCTCCCTCCCGGCTTCTGGCAGCACCAGCTGCTCGTGGCTTGTGGGTACTTCATCCCATGGTAGTCTCACTGACCGTGGCTTGATGTCTCTCTCCTCCTCTTTGCTAAGGACACCACCTAGAGGGCATTCCGTTCCCCCCCTACTCAGGCGTAACCCTAAGTCAAACCTAATGGGTAACATCTGCAAAGACGATTTCCCAACAAGGCCATGGTCGCAGGTCTTGGGTGCTGTGCCTTCATCATCCGATCCTCAGCACGTTCTAGTTTAGTTCTGTTGTTCTCAGAGCTTCTCATCTTTGCTCTTCCATCTTTGCACAGGAAGTAATTGCCGGGCCCCAGGGTTCCTCTAGGGCTCCAGCTCCTTCTGATATTGACCTAGTCTTGGGTGTCACAGGCTCCCCTGCCTTCTGGCATCTGTAGAAATGGGCACTGTGGCTGTCTTGTCCCATCTTGGAGGACTGATAATATAATCAAGATTCTCAAAATGAGGAGGAAAAAAAAGCCTCACTGCCACTGAGTGGATTCTGACACACAGTGATCTTGAGAATTATCCCAGTTTTTTTCTAAGACATCAATCTTTATGGGAGTAGAAAGCCCCATTTATCTCCTGCTGCACAGCAGGTGGATTTGAACTGTTGACTTTGTGGTGAGAAGTCTAACACCTAACCCACCACGCCAGCAGGGATGCTGGGCAATGTGATGGGAATGGATTGAGCCAAAGGCTGACATTTTTAGTCTACTCAGAAGTCCTTTGGAAGGCAGGCCTGCGTACCTACTTCCTTGGGGTTGCAGCCCTTGAAAACTTTACAGAACAGTTGATTCTGAAACATGTAGGATCATCATGCGTCAGAATGGATTCGAGGGTAACAGGTATAATCAGGTAGGATGAGCAAAAAGGTGAGATTATACACTTAAAGGCCTCTTACCACCCTTGGTCTCACAGGACTGGGGCTACCTAACTCTCCAAACCATAGAGCTGAATTTCACATTAAAATATTCATGAGGCATGCTTCATTCTCCAGGCAGTGCTGATGAAAAGCAAACACATTGCACACTCATTTGTACCAAAAGGAAACATCCTCCCAGCAAACACAACTCACACACACACACACACACACACACACACACACACGGACTCCAGTCTCTAGAAGGCAACTGGCCTGGCTCGTCTCTGCCTTATGACTCGTTCTGCCCTCTGACCAATCACAGGTATTTCCTGGATTAGGTATAGTGATGGAAGTCCTCCCCCAGCAGTGGGACTCTGCAGCTTCACGGTGTGTGGCTTGGGAGTTGGCTAGGAGAGGTGAAACTGTAAGATATTCTGCTCTAAGCAGTGCGGATATGTGTATTTTGATCTGGAACAGGTCGACCCCATCATAGAGAGTGCAAGCTGCTAACTCAGCAGGGTGAAGAGAGAGAAGTCATTGGGTGACCAGGGGTCAGTCACAGGCACAGAGATTCATGCTAGGGGCAGTAATTGGTGGCATTACGTTAGGGAAAGAAAGGACAACTCTTGAATGGGAGGGTCCAACCCTCTTTATGAACTGATTTGAGACTGATTCAATTTAAAGTGGCCATTGGCCAGGAGAGTCCCTAGAAGGTTGAAAAAGACCCCAGTCAACCAGAATGCAAGCTCTCGGATGTGCAGGCCACTCAGTGATCCTGTTGGCTCCATCTCATTTGTTTCTTATATCCTCAATATACTCGCACAGCAAGTGAAAGAGCTACTCTGTTCTCACTGAGGAAACGGAGACCAGGAAGTGGGGCCCCTTACCTGAGCGTTACTCATGTGTGACTGTTGAGCTTGGGTTCTTGGGATCCCCAGTGTGCCACTTTTTCTGCACCCTGCAAAAGGACCAGACTCTCTCCCCATCTCACCCCTCAAACTTGTGGCTGTTAAGTCAACTCTTGAGTGTAGATTCTTCGCTTACCCAACTCTCAGACTGCCCTGGATTCAACTGTGTTTGCCAAAGACCTATGTCAAAATCCTTATTTCTCCCATCCAAGTACTAACCAGGCCCAACCCTGCGTCGTTTCTAAATTCAGATGAGATCAGGCATGTTCAGGGTGGTATGGCTGTAGACAAATCCTTATTTCTAAATCTGTGGGTCTGACCATGTTTTGTTGGGTGACTTAGACCATGCCAGAGTGAGTGGGTCCTGAACCTGACCTCTTCTCAGTAGTGTCTTATAAACAGAGACACACTGCCAAGGCGCATGACAGCTGGAGAAAGTCAGAGACAAGAGTGCCGACACCTTCTCAAGGCTGAAAGAGACAAAGAGGAACCTCCTTCGAGAGTCATGAACTTGGACTCTCTGTCTCTTGAACAATGAGACCGAGATACATTTCTGTTCTTTAAAGTCACCCACATGTGATGTTTCTCTTCTAGTAACAGTAGAGAACTAAGTCAAAGACTCATGCTTCAATCTTTAATTTATATTTCTCAGCAGGGTATGTTTATTTTAGGGGTGGGGCAGCTGGTTATTGGCAGGGACGCACGGGGCATTTGATGAGACAGTTTCATATCATTTGCGTTCCTGTCTGTCTCAGATGCCCAGGTATTTGAAATCACAATAAAGATCATCAACCGCAACTTCACGGAGAAGCTACAGAACCGCAGCAGCGTGGAGTTCCAGGACTTTTCTAGAGAACTGCTGCAGGAGGTAACGCTGATGGGCACATACGTGGGACTCTCATCAAATGTTCTGGGCAAGGGCACCCACGCCAGGCCAACAAGACCTGCCCACACCCTGCTTTGTGCTTCCAGCAAAACGAACTCTGATCACTATCCGCTACAGGGGAAGCCAAGTCCAAATTGCATGAAAATGACACCCACGTAGATATTCACATGTCATTTTTTGCTTTGTGGGTTCTTGAATCTAGTTTTGGGTGGGGCCAATCTGTCTTGGGCTCAAGCGGTCTGCACTGCTTGTTAGATGTTCTGTGGCTGGGGTGATGTGGTCCCAGTTTTGGTGGACATTATGGGGCCATTTATCAATAGCCATGGTGCCCGTGTGGCGAAAGGCAGTCATCAGCACACGATCCGAAAGAACCAACCCCCAACCAAACTCACTGCCACCAAGTCGATGCCAACCCATAATGACCCTATGGAACAGGGTTGAGCCTGCCCTATGAGTGTCCGAAGCAGCAACTCCCTACAGGACCAGAAAG
>PVJH01005975.1:78077-106561 GCA_004026705.1 Nesogale talazaci | reverse complement strand
TAAGGCAATAATCAGACTTTCACATACATTTCCTCTGCCTCCTCTCACGGCAGAATGGCTGCTCCCTGCAAAGGCAGCCAGTTGGGAACTTCCAGCTGCTCCACGAGAGAAAGATGGGGCTGTGTGGTCCTGCTAATTGTTACTGTCTCGGAAACCCACAGAGATAGGTCGACTCAGTCCTACAAGGTCACTTTGCGTCAGAATCGACTCGATGGCAGTGAGCGGATGAGTTGGAACAGACTTGAAGGCAATGAGGAACTAACCCTTCCTGTGTCCAACAACAGACTCCAAACAATTTCAACAAAATTCTTTATCAAGATACATATTTTCACATTGACTTATAGAAAAGGAAATCACAAGAGATGCTTATGCCTAACCATAGGCAAATCGACCTACTACTTTTATTTTTGTTATATGGACCCCACACTCATTCCCACTGAATTGATTCCAACTAGAACTAGGAAGTCCCAGCTTCCTCCTGCGCAGCCACTGGTGGTTTTGAACTGCTAACCCTATGTGAGCAGCTCACCGAGGAACGCACTGTATATCAGTGCACACCCAAACAGTACAGCATCTGCTATAAGGGCAGGTCACTTTAAATGTGTGTAGATGACAAGTGTGTGTGTGTGCATGTGCAACCTAAGCTTCACTCATTCCTTTTCCAGCCCACTAAGTGAAGGGTCACTTTTCTTCCCTGCCATTCTTTGCTGAAATAACAAGGGACTGAAGGACTTACAAAAGTTGCAGTTCATCTTTTGACTGCTGCTCCCAAGAGCATTGTCTATGGATCCAAGCAAGATACCCATGTCGAACTGAATTTCTGTAATGGCTATCTTGATATTTTTTAAATAAATTATTTTACTGGGGGCACTTACAACTCTTATCACAATTCATGCATCAATTGTATCAAGAACACTTAATCATAAAGTTGCCATTAGCATTTCCCAAATATTTTCTTTCTACTTGGACCCTTCGTATCAGTTCCTTTTTTTTTTTACACCCCCTCTATCTCGATTCCATTTAATATCCTTACAGGAGGAAAAGATCTCAGTAGTCCTCACTCGTACACTCCTTTGAAAAACCTTTAACTTCTATTTCTTGATCTTTATGGGTAGTTCATCGAGGTAGAAACGGTACAGATGCCCATCGACAGATACGTGGATCAGCAAAACGTGGACGGCACATACAGAGACTGTTCTGCAGCCGTGGAGGGCTCTGGGGTTCTGATCCAGGCCGCACACCAGGGAGGATCCTTGGAGACGTCATGCCTCTGAGTGGCAAGTACCTCAGTCATAAGAGGAGAAATACTCTCATGATCCCAAGAGTAGGAAATCAACTCAAAAACACGGTATTGGCTGCCACGGAGTCCGTTCCACTTCACAGCAACACTGTGGAACTGAAGACAACTGCCCTTGTGGATTTCGAAGCTGTCAATCTTTACAAGAGCAGAAGACCTCATCTTTCTGGCTGCTGGGTTCCTCAGCATTAGCAGCCCAACTTGTAACCCTCTCCGTCCACCAGGACGCTTCCTAGGTTGAGAGGATGGACCTCCAAATGTCTGTGTTCCTGGGGCGGGGGCGGAGGCAAGCAGGAAGAGTCGTTGCTTTGGGGAAAGGAGATTCAGTTCTGGGTGATGAGGAGGGGCATCCGCAAACCAGGGATGGTGACAGCTCTACTCCACGGGGACCAGAGCGTCTGCGAGTGGTTTGCCACCGAAATGGCAAGTGCTTTGCTATGTACACCTTTACCACAATCGTCCTGCTTTATAGATGGGCAATAAAGACTGAGACACGGAGTGGCTTGCCCTAGGTGATGTCATAATTCAGGACAGGAGTTGGGACAAAGCCCTTGTGACCAGATTTTAACATTGGTAAAGTGGGACACCATGGACGGGGTGGAGGGTGGAGGTAGAGGGGGTGTACTCCCTTTCTGCTCTCCCGCCGTTCCCTAACTTGTCGTGCATTCTTTTCAAAAATCGGGACTTTTTAAAAACGCCATGAGACACAGAAAAAAAACATTTAAAATCGGGGTTGTCCCACCAAAAGCGGGACGTCTGGTCACTTGAGGAGGTCCCACTAGAATGTCTTTGATATGTCCTGGTGGGCGAATTAAGTGTTGGGCTGCTAATGGATAGATCAGCAGTTCAGAACCACCAGCTGCTCGGCGGGAGAAAGAGAAGTCTTGCGATCCTTTAGCCAGGACTCCCAGTCTCAGAAACCCACGGGGCCTGCCTGGTGGGCTGCAGGGATCAGAATCTCCTTGCTGGCATGGGTTTGAGTTACTGCTCGAGCATCTTCTTCCACCACAGCACTGGTGAAGAACCAGATGCCTCTGGCTGGCTGTCCTAGGACCAGGCACAAGCACTCTGGTTCTGTTCAAACTTCTGGGCTTAGGCTATGCAGCAGAGAGCGACCAGCATGTACTGACGCAGCCTGGAGAAGATTTCCCTGAATGCCGACTCAGCCTGGGGGCTGATATTTTTTCTTTGGCTGGTCAAGTGTTGGTTTATTTCTTAAGAGATGAGAGATTTATAACACGGGCCTTTTCTCCTTCTCACAATGTCTGGGACTTTGTTCAGTACTGAGTGACGAGTCGATATTTCTACCAGTCCCAAGGAAATGGTGTTCACTGAACCATGGAAAGAATGCACAGACTTCTCAACCAGGCCAAGTCTGGCTGCTGGCGGCCAGATTCTTGTGAGATGACACCCTCAAAAGGACAGAGCATTGATGGGGGGATTTCTCCCTTAAAGGAAATCATGCTGGGTGGTCTTAACACTACTGACTCCACAGTATCTGAATCATCTCCGGGGTGGCTTGAAGAGCTCACACACCCCTTAGTGTCTAGTCACTAAGCTAAGTAGGCAGTTGGTGGCATGCTGAGGATGCAGTTGGGTGGGCTCATGCAGCAGGGTGACTCTGGGGCAGGTGGAGCCCTGTAATATGCTCGGCACACTGGCCATGCTTTGGGAGGGGAGAGGCTGCCTGTTGCCCACGGCCCCGGGCCTGTTCTTCTGGCCAGGAGAACAGCAGAGAGGGCTGCCGGGATCTGAATTCAAGGGGGGGATCAGACCCTCTTTTGTTCTTGGTCTGTGGTCTTTGTGGCTGAATGCCCAGTTCCTCGTTTTCCCAGCTGGCATGGTCTTGATTCTCTAGGTCACAAGCATCAAGAGCAGGACTATGTTCCAGAGGCTTTGCAATGGCTGTGATCTTTTGGAAATGGATTGCCAGGTCTTTCTTCTGAGGTACCACAGGGTGCATTCAAACTGCCATGAACCTAAGTAAGCCTTTTTAAAAGCTGACTTGGGCAGGACATGTGACCCTGTCATGTCTTATGATGGTATCAGGCTTTTCTCATTCCTGAAACCTTCCCTTGAGGTCCCCTCAACCTCAAAGGTGAACTGTGCTTAAATCCATTTGAGGGACAACACATCCTTCTCATTACTTCTCTCTCTTTACAGTCTGCTCCTTTTCTGAAACCAGAAGCCCATTTCCCTCTGTTCATTCACAGTGACTGGTACAGTTCTTTGAAGCAAGGACTTTACTTCTAGGATCAATATGAGCCAGTTGGCTTTAGCACTCTGAGAATAATAGAGATATGGAGGAAATCTTCTCTGGTGACCTCGCTGCTGCCTCCATGTCCCTCGCCTCCCCTGCGAGGTGGCCACCACTGGGACAGAGCTGCGTGCAGCCCAGGGCCACGTCCCCTGGGTTCCATTAGCATTACGACAGGATGGTGCCTACCACTGTGGCTACTGCTGTCACCTTTTACCCTGCCATACATCCCCCAGGGCCTCCTCTGTCACGGCCACACCAACCTCCCCACTTTTCAGGGTATTTCAGAAAGAGTTTTACCGACATGGTTTTATTGGGTGTACTTAAAAAAAAACCAAACACATGGAATCATTGTGTAAGAACTGCCGTGTGACTGGCTTCATTCATTCAACCATGTGTTCACTCCTGCTCACATCAGTTGGAGCCCTTGTGGTAGAGGGGTTATGTGTTGAACTGCCTTCTGTAAGGTCAGCAGTTCGATTCTACCAGCGGCTGCGCAGGAGAACGATGGGGCCTTCTACTCCTGAAAAGGGTGACAGTCCTGGGAACCCACAGGGGCAGTTCTGTCCTTCCCTAGGGGTCCCTGTGTGTCGGCATCGACTCAATGGCCCTGATTTTGGTTTGGGGTTTTATTCCCATCAGTGTGTCTAGATCTACATTTGAATCAGCTCTGACTCGAGGTGCCCCCTGTGCCTCAGAGTAGAACTACATTCCCCAGGGTTTTCAGGGGCTGCAGTCTTTTTTTTAAAAAAATCATTTTAATGATTGGGGACTTGTACAATTCTTATCACAACCCATCCATCCATTGTATTGAGCACATTTGTACATTTGTTGCCATCATCATTCTCAAAACATTTGCTTTCTACTTGAGCCCTTGGTATCAGTTCACTTTCCTCCCTTCCTCATGAACCCCTGATAATGTATTATTATTTTTCCATAGCTTATGCTGACTGCTATCTCCCTCCACCCCCTTTTCTGTTATCCATGCCCCTGAAAGGGGGTTATATGCTTATCCTTGTGATTAGTTCTCCCTCTCCCCTGCCCCCTCCCACCTTCCCCTTTCCCTCTTGGTATTGCTACTCTCATCATTGGTCCCCAGGGGCTTATCTGTCCTGGATTCCCTGTGTTCTGAGCTCTTATCTGTACCAGAGTACATGCTCTGGTCTGGCTGGATTTGTAAGGTGGAATTGGGGTCATGATAGTGGAGTGGGGGGAGGAAGCATTAAAGAACTAGAGGAAAGTTGTATGTTTCATCAGTGCTATACTGCACCCTGACTGGCTCATCTCTTCGTTGTGAGTCTTCTTTTGGAATTAGATCACCAGGCCTTGCTTGTGAGTTGCCTTGGAGCAGGTGTGAACTTCTTTTTTTTAAGGTGTGAACTTCTAACCTTTTGGTTAGCAGCCAAGCGCTCAGGTATTGGCATCACTGGGGGACTCATGAAGAAGACTGATTCACATTTTCCTTAGCCAACCCATTACTGGGGGCAGTTAAGAGGCTCCTACTGTTTGAATTCACAAATGCTACAGTCAGCGTCTCACATTGTCCAAAGTTTCTCTTATACAGAAGCCAGAATCAAGCTTCTGGTGCACAGGTGTGTGTGGTTTTAATTTTGAGAGGCAGCCCGCAGCATTCTCGATATCTAGCAGGCGCTGGGTAACAGCTATGTATTTCCCAAAACAATACATGGTATAAAAGAAAGAACTCTGCGTGAGAGTCAGTGGACCTCATTTCAGACCTGCCCCTGCCACAATCTCTCCCTCTGGGCCTCAGTTTCCTCACTCGTGAAGTGGGTGAGGGGTGGTAGGGGTGGTGGCAACTGGACCACATGCTCATCTTCCAAAGTACCCTTTGCTCCTGAGAGTTGATACCTGCGGGGTCCCCAGGCGCTCGATCAGAGGGACCAGGTGAAGCGGGGCGTACTTGGCTTCCAGGCGTTTCATGCGGACCTCCAGGCGTTCCCCCTCTGCAAATGAAGCAGCAAAGCAGAATATGAGCGGTCAGGCCCACTGAGGGCAAGAAGGGGCCAGGGCAGAGCAGCGCTCGCAAGACCTGGAGACACGTCTTTGTTCCAAGACTTGGACAGAAGGGAACTGTTCTGCTTGGCTTGGGAGAGTACAATTAAGACTCACCATAGAACAGTGGTCCTCAACCTTCCTAATGCTGAGACCCTTTAATACAGTTCATGTTGTGGTGACCGCACCCCCCCCCCCCAACCATTGAATTATTTTCGTTGCTACTTCATCACTGTAATTTTGCTATTGTGATGAATCATAATGTAAATATCTGATATGCAGAATATATTAGGCGACCCCTGTGAAAGGCTCATTTGGCCCCCCAAAGGGATCTCAACCCACAAGTTGAGAACCGCTGCTATGCATTGTCTGTAAGCTCTGTCCAACTTGTGAGCTGCCTGGTTCCCTCCCATGTGAGGAACACCCCGGGGTGATCTGGAAGGAACATCCTTTCTGATTCTGTGCTCGGGGAATGCGCAGTAGCTGCCAAAGCGCAAACCGTCTTCCTTTCACAGTGCAGGCCCCGTGGCCTGGGGTGACGAGCCGAGCAGGCAGTTCAGGTGTGGCCAGCTCCAGCCCCTGGCTGGTCCTGGTTTCTTACCTTTGATGTAGACTCTGGGCAGGATGTTCTGGAACGGCGCAGCGTGAAGCAAATCACAGACTTCCTCCTGGGACTGCAAACAGGCATGGAGAGGGAAAGAAGGATGAGACAGACACGTTTTCATTTTAAATCAGGAAGGTTTTCATTCCCGGGGACCTGGATTGAAATTTTGATTCTTCTATTCACTTGCTTTGTGATTTTTTTTTTGGTCAAGTTATGTAACTTTTCTGAGCATATTTATTCATTTGTAAAATCATTATGAGGCAGAGCCCACTTGAAGGGGTTTGATTAGGATTCAAGGAGAGAATGCATAACCTCTTGGCACAGTCCCCAGCACGCATGAGTGTTCTATGCTGTTTCTCGAAAACCTTATATCTAAGGGACTTGTTGATGCATTAGAAATGCATGACAGAGGGGCCAAACAGAAACACCAGGCCTCCTCACTCTCTGCCTGGTGGGTCGAGAGGCCTATGGCTTTCAGGCTGGAAAGGGAAGTTCTAGGTAAGGGCCTGGGTCTGCCTGCTTATCTTCAGAGCAGCTGGTGGGAGAAGAGGGTCAGTCACAGGGCAGAGAGCCTTTGACAGTGACTTAGGAAAGAGAGCTGAAAAGCAGACGGTGGGAGGAAAAGCTTGTTTGAGATGGCAGGCCTAGAAGATAGAGTCAAACATGCTTTCTAACCTGGGACCAGCTCACGAATCCCAGCAAAAGGGGAAGGGAAGGCCCCAGGAAAGCTACTCTCTGCTGTCTCTTCTTTAAATTGTGGAGATTCAGGGTAGGTAAGACCCGGACTCCATACTCAGATGCACTTAGATTCTACTCATCGCTTAAGCACAGGATGTGGTGTCCTTGGCTTCTCCAGCTCAGGCAGGGGGCTGGGGGCATGTGGCCATGCTGAGAACCCAGAAGTCTGGCCAATGGAAAGCAGAAGCCCCTGGACACTCTTCACTCAGATCAAACTGTGCATGGAGCATCTGGGAGGACAGTGGTCTCTGCAGGGGCATCTGCCTGATCTATGAGACCACCATCCTTAGTGTCATAACCGAAAAAACAAAACAAAACCTCTAGTTGCTTTGAGGCCTGGCGATTCCATGTGAGGCAGGGAAATACTCTAATTCCAGGGGTTTTCAATAGCTAACTTTTTGGAAAGATCACCTGGTCTCCCAAGGAGACTCTGGGTGGTCTTGCCCCTCTAACCTCTGGAGTAAAAGTGAGTGAATCACTTGTATAGCCAGAGACATAAGTACATAAGTGGGGTGCAGGAGATTCCTTCTTTTTAATTAATAAATCACTAAAAATCATTTTATTGGGGCTCTTACAACTCATAACAATTCATACATCCATGGTGTCAAGGACATTTGTACATATGTTGCTATCATCATTTTCAAAACATTTTCTTTCTGTTTGAGCCCTTGGTATTGGCTCCTCTTTTTCCCTCCCTCCCCCCCCTCCCACCCTCATGGACCCCTGATAAATTATAAACTATTTTCTTATCTTACACGCTCCACTCTCTCCCTTCACCCACATTTCTGTTATTCATCCCCCTGGGGTGAGGGTGGGGTGTCATACGTCAATCATCGTAGTCAGTTCCCCGTTTCTTCCCCTTTCCCCACACCATACCCCTACTCTCATGGCAATGCTACTTCCGTTACTGTTCCTGAGAAGTTTGTCTGTCCTGGATTCTGTGTGTTGAGAACTCTTATCTAAATCAGTGTATGTGCTCCCCTCTAACCAGATTTGTAAGGATGGATTTATAAAGTAGAACTGGGATGAACACACTGGAGGTGGGTTGGGGGAGAAAGCATTAAAAATTAGAGCAATATTGTGCACTCCATCAGTGCTATGCTGCACCCTTCCTTGTGACCCTTTTCGTGAGGTTTATGTCCAATTGTCTACAGATGGAGTGAGGTCTCCTCTCCAACCCTCATCATTTGCATCAATATATTTGTTTGGAGTCTTCTGATGCCTGATACCTTATTCTGTCAACACCTCAAGATCACACAGACCGATGTGCTTCTTCCATGTGAGTTTGTTGCTTCTCTACTAGATGGCTGCCCGTTTAACTTCAAGCCTTTAAGACGCTTGTTGCTGCATTTCTCGTAGCCAGGCACCATCAGCTTTCTTCACCACATTTGCATTTACAACCATCTTGACGTCAGCGATCATATCGGGAAGGTGAGCATCACAAAATGCCAGGTTATTAGAACAAAGTGCTCTTACATTGAGGGAGTAATTGAGTACAGACCCAATGCCCATCTGCTACCTTAATTCTGAACATCTAAATATATGTATAGATCTATAACCTATTAATATATTCATTTACTTACATCTGAGCACGCCTATATTTGTACATCTATAAGTGTCTTTTGCCACCTAGTTCTTCCTCTATTTCTTTTTACTTTCCTCCTGACCCACTATCATGTCTGACCTTCATTTGACATTCAGTACTTTATCTCGGCTACAGTGTACTTGATCAAATTTCACCTGGCATTCCACACCTTCCTTGTTACTGAATTTAGGTTTTAGATCTCTTGTTGTTCCCTTGTCCCTGGGTTTATTGGCTCCCTGTCCCCCACATCTTCTTCACACCTCTTCTTCTCCCATGTACCCCCTGCTGTTGGCTCCATTATTTTCTCCTCAGGATTGGTTGTTCTGATTGTGCTATATGGATGGACACAAGAAAAAGAAAAGTCTCTATATAGTTCCAGGTCTGTCTGCTGCCCCCTCTGGTTGTTTTCCAATCCGATCTGGTGAAATGCCACACCCTGCCTACCGATTCTGAAATATATTCTCAGGATCCCTCTGGGATTTCATTGCTTTGCTCCTTTTGCACCTTTGTTGTGCTTCCTTTGCGTTTCACTCCAGTGTCTGTGTGCAGTTGGGTGGAGGGGTGAGTGGCAGACTGAGCAGAATACCCGCACTGTGTCTCCAGTGCTGTCCCCCTGTGGATCATGGAGGGTGTGTTGTTCCTCATGGTAGGGACAGCCCCATAGTCTCTGTGCATTAGCTGCTCCGAGCAGGCATGTCCAATCTCTCTCTCCTTTTAGTTTGCCCTGCGTGGTCTAGGCAGTCCCGGACTGTACCTTCATTGCTGTCCTCTGTAGTACAATCTTCTGGGACGGGGGATCAACGTGGCTAGGTCTGGGGCTGGCCCCACAGACCTTTCCGTTAGTTTGCTGCTTTGTTGCCCTCAAGACTTGACACCCCAGGTTGAGCTCTGGTCTCTTTCTCACTTTTCTGTGGGGCGATTCCTTCTCTCCTCTTTCCCACTCAGCTGCTCCTCTCCCAATCTTTCTAATCAGTGGGCGCAAGCCCTAGTTGCAGTGCTGTGGCGACGTGTAGGGCCTTTGATTTGTGGTATGGCGTCTCCACCAGGTGGGATCTTTCATGGAAGGCCCTGCCGAGCACTCCCATTGCCTCCAGCAACTCTAACCACATGCGTTGCTAGTTTCCACCAGGTTGGTTTCCCACGTTTAGCCAACAATGCCGGCTTTTGGGTCAATTAATCCTGCGAATGCTGGTTGTCCCACGAGCGCCTCACTCCACTCCATTTGCTCAGTCTCACAAGCCCCTGCGACTGCGAACTGCACTGCCTGCCGATGGGCCGTCACTCTGGGTTTCTCGTCAGCCTTTCCACGCAGGCTCCAGATGTGGACACCCAACTGCTACTGGGCATCTCCACTTGGGCGTTCCTCAGCTCATTGTCCTCAAGCTGGTCTCCTCCCCCACAGGGATCCTTGTGCAAAGAATGGCACAGGCCTGAAGCAGAGGGCCCCCTCCTCCACCACTTGATGCCATCATGCTGTCCTGTTGACTCTCCTGTCTCTGGCTGCAGTTCCCCGTGTGGGCCTGGACAGCTCTGCTGTGAATGGTCTACTCTGGCCTGTGAGCGCCAGGGCCTGGCACGAGCGCTTCCCAGCAATTATTTATAAACAAATGGAGGTATAGTCACCCGGTGAATGTTCACGGAGTGAATAGAAGAATTTATCTTTCTACACGACAGTCTTCCAAGTATGAGAAGACTGCTATTAAATCTATTAATTTATTCAGTCATCCAACAAATATTTACTGAGTGCCAGACACTCTTGGGCTTTGCAGGCAGGATGTTGAACGAGTTAGACTAGCTCTTTGCCCTCATGGTATCTACATCCTAGTTTGATGGGGACAAACAAAAACAAGCTCCCAAAGCACCAAGTTCCAGATAAGTGATACAATAAACAGGGGGACAGGCAAGAGAGGGGAAGGCAGATGCCTCTAGAGCTGGGGGTGGGGGAACTGGATATATGGAAATGAAGGGAGGGAGCCGGCTTTGTAGCTAGGGTAGGTGCATTCCAGCGGTGAGGCCCCGGGTGGGAATGTACTGGCTTGGGGGTGTTAGGAGTGTCGTGATGCAACGAGCCACAGGGCAGCCCACGATCACCCCGGGAGGGAGCCACCAGATGGCATGGGACCTGGTGAGCAGGTGGAATTTTACTTTGAGTGCAAACTTCCAAGATGTGGAGCCCCACTGCCAGCTGTTCTGCTCTTGGATTCTTCCAGAAAGCTCCATCATTTCCTGGGCACCTCTTCTTACTAGACAGGCAACACACCGCATGAACCATCGACTTTCTAGCTTGCTCTTGTGGGGAAAAGCATCGTGAGAGGCGCACGAGGGCTGGGTGAGGAGGCGTGGGGCTCCTCCTCCAACAGGAGCCAGGGTGCTGTCCTCTTCATTTTGGTGGGAGCTGCAGCTTCAGTTTTCCCACCGGGAGGGGGGACAGAGTGCTCCAGGGACTCCCTCTGAACCCCTGGCCCTCCCCTGCGAGCAAAGCGCCTGGGCAGAGGGTCCACGAATGTGCTCTCTGCCGAGTGCTTCCTATGCCTCTCTCCTTTGGGATGCCGTTTGCCAGGAAAGGTGAGGAAGAGGGAGGGGTGTGGTTTTCTGGTACGGGTGGCAAAGAACCTGTCTGGGAGGTGCTGGGTCGTTTGCATGGGGCGACGCCCACTGCCATATCTCTTGTGGGGGTATCTGCTGCATTCATCCGCTAAGCCATCTTGACTAATAATGCCTGAGGGTAAGAGAGGGAAGGCAGCCGCCAGGTCCAGCCGGGAGCACACAAAGGCCTGAGTGAGGTAGGGCCAGGCTTCCAGTGTGGGAGCTGAAGGCTTCTCTTCCTTTGTGTCTACACATTATTTTACAGGATGGACAGGCCCTTCCACAGGCCCTCAAAGCCCACCAGCCGGGCTTCCTTCTGCATGTGCGCCGCCTCTCAGCTCCAGTCACAGCAGCTGCTTGTTAGCTGAACGCTTCCCCTGTGCTCCCGCCCTTCTGGGCTGCTCCCTAAGCCATCTCTCTTCCGCCACCACCCCACTTGGCTTAGTAACTTGCACTCGCCCGCAAGTCAAGCAGCATTCCTTCCAGGAACACTTCCCCAGTACCCCGTCCACATCCCCGCCTCCCTGTGGAGAGGAGCCACAGCCAACCACAGGCCTGCATGGACTTCAGTGTGTCAGCGTAAGCTGTGCCCCTCAGGGTTTTCAACCACGGACCGGCTCTTGGAAGACATACAGCCAGAGTGCCCTTTAGAGGAAGGCTGGTGTCGACACTTTGTCGTACATACTTTAGACCTGCTGTCGGAGAGACAGGCCCTTGGGGAAGGACATCCTACTACAGACGAGGAGGAACAGTGACAGAAGATGGCCCTCAAGGAGCTGGGCCGGGCCTGGAGCTGTCACGATGGGTGCAGGCCCAGGAGCCACGGTGAGGCAGACGCAGGACGGACCATGCCTCTTTCTGTTGTGCATGGGGAAGGGGGGCGGGCTGCCAGGGGAAGCCCACTCAGTCACATCGAACAAAAGTTTATGTTCGTTTTTGAAAAATTATAAAAGCAGGCAAAAAAGAAAAGTGCTTAAGGGGAAAAAAAAAACACATCCTACCACCCAGAGGTTATCATTGGTAATATCTTGAGGCTTATCTAACAGGTTCTTCTAGGTATACAACATGGAAAACATTTTTTTTAAAGGGTGAGATGCAAAATCCCCTTTCATCTATAATTTTAAAAAGTCAGTTAATAGACTGACCGACTGGCTGGCCCACCACGCGGCACACCGTGGGCTGTCTTCAGTGTGCTGGTCTGGTTGTCTGCTTTCACCTTGGCAATCTTTTTGTCCCCTCAGGTTCTCTCCTAAGTGATCATTCCTTTCCTTAAAATTAATTTAAAATTGTGAATCCACTAGAGGACCGGCCCTCCTGGTGCCCACAGGAGGAGGGCAGCCTACGGGGCAGCTCAGGACCACTCCCTCAGGCCCTGGGCCCCTGCCTAGCTTGCCCTGGCCGGCGGCGTCCTTGGCTTCACGTGCCTTCCCATCGTCCTTAGCTGCGCTGTCCAGAAGGTAAATCAAAGAGCTGGGGAGCATTAGAATCAAGGCTGCATATGGAACTGGCAGATGCCCCTATAAATTTAAACACTGAGGTCAGATGGAGCTTCAGGGCATTTCTTACCAGAAATAAATCTCACCAGCTCTGGGAAGTAGCTGGAAACAAAAGTCTCTTATACTGATTTCATTCCTCCTTACAAAGTGAGACCTTGACTGTTTAGTGACCCCCTTTCCTCGTAACTTAAAAATTAAAAAAAAATTTTTCCTCTCTTCTCTTGAACTTTTAATAGAATGTGACCTCACATTCTTAATCTTCTGAGTTTCTTTTTTAAAAAATCATTTTACTGGGGGCGCATACGGCTCTTATCACAATCCATCCATCCATCCATCCATTGTATGTCAAGCACATCTGTACATTTGTTGCCCTCGTCATTCTCAAAACATTTGCTTTCTTCTTGACCTCTTGGAATCAGCTCCTCCCCTTTTCTCTTAACTTTTTAACCTCCCCCCTCCCCCCAAGCATGGTATCATGAAAAATGTCAAACATAAACATTTGAAAGTGCAACGGTCACAATGGACATTTTCCCTTATTTGTATTTTCTCGGTTCGATGGCAAGGAGCCCTGGTGGTGCAAGGGTGAAAGCCTTGGCTGCTACTGTGGGGGCTGGCAGTTGGAATCCAGGAGGTGGAGGAGGACTAAGGGCAAGGCCGAGGCTGGGTGGGTGGCTCTGAAGTGAGGACCGCCAGGGAAGCCCAGGAGGGCGGTGCGACTCTGCACGGTGCTGCTGTGCACATTACCCAGGAGCCCCCGCGTGGTGCAAATGGTTAGTGCACTTGGCTGCTGACCCAAAGGGTGGAGGTTCGAATCTATCCAGCAGGGACTTGGAAGAAAGGTCTGGGGCTTTTGAAAACTGGGAACAGTTCTATCCTGGCTCACAGAGAGGGGGATCACAAGGAACCAGAGTCAGTTGGAAAGCAGGTTTCAGGTATTGTATCCCTTCAGTCTCAAGACCTCAGCATGCACCTCTTAAAAGTCTGGCACCCTTCTATTTGCCTTCGCAATTACGATCACCTAAATTCTAAAGGGGAGTAATGATGAGGCTTTCTGTTCCTGTAATGGTTTAATGGAAACCCTCACATGCTAACCTCTGGGCTCTCTGTGAATCAGAACCCATTTGCTGGCAGGGGGTATAGGTGAAGATTTAAACATCTTCCTGTCATCTTACTGGATGGTGGTGTAGTGGTTACACGTTGGGCAGCCAATTGCCAGGTCAAGATGAGGCTGTCTACTCCCATTAAAGAGTTGCACACTCAGAAACCCACAGGGCAGTTCCACTCTGTTCTGTAAGGCAGTCAAAACTGATCTGATGGCAGAAGAGAGAGAGAGAGCGCAAGAACTATAAACTGTCCAGCCAGTGCTCAGAGATCCCTAAAACACGTACCTTCTAGTTTTGTTTTTTAAATAAACCAGGATGCAACCACAGTGAGTTTTCTAAAGTGTGGATACTGAGCAGTTACTTATTCAATGGGCCTGTCTTAGGAACTGTCTTGTGTCTGCAGGGTTTCTCCACTAGGAGGCATTGGCGAGTAGAGACGGCTGCTCAGTAAATGGCACTTTGTGAGTGTCCTTGACCATCCCCAATACTAACAATAGCCCCGTGCCATGATGATGAGAAAAGTAGTCATTAGGTATTATCGATCGTAAAACTGCTCTTTCCCACGTGTCAGTAAAAGTGAAGAGGTTTGGGGGATCAGAATGTAGAACTACTATGGCACAAATTGCAAGCGTCAGAACCTGTGTAAGGCAACAACCTGCCAGAGAAGGAAAGCTGCAATCTGTCCCCCTGACGTGGTGCACCCTGCCTACGGTGGAAAGGAGAGCATGGGAGAGCTGGACCAGCCAGGCAGGCCTGCTGGTCCCAGAGATGCAGGTCTCACTGGACAAGGCACCTGTGATCAAAAGTCTTTGGGGAAGAAGTATTCTATTTTGTGTTGATCTAGGCCTCAACATTTTCCTCTTGCATGGCCTTTAAAAGCTGATAGATGGAAGGCTTTCCATCAAATACTACCCAACTTAAGAGGGCCCTGCGTGCTGAAGCTAAGTCTGAGGATGCAGGATGCACCATGGTCTGAATTTACATAGAGGGGCCTACATTGAAACCACCCAGTGGGTCTGCAGGAGTGAAGCCTGGCAATGTGCTCCAATAAAGATTATGGCCAAGAAACTCTACAGGGAGTGTTTCACTCTGTCACATGGGGCCACATGAGTCTGGATGACTTCAACAACCTTACATGTCTTCCTTGGGAGTCCCTGGGTGGTCTGAATGATTAATGCTCTTGGTGGGTGATGGAAAGATTAAAGGTTAGAGTTTAACTTAAGGTGTCTTGGAAGACAAATCTGGTGATCTAATTCCAAAAAAATTTGGCTAGACCAGAGGATATACACGGGTACAGATTGGAACTTCAAACACAGGGGATCCAGGGCAGATGAACCCCTCAGGATCAGTGGTGAGAGTGGCGATACCGGGAAAGTGGAGATACCAGGAGAGTGGAGGGAAGGTGGGGTATAAATGGGGAACTGATCACAAGGATCTACATATAACCCCCTCCCTGGGGGTCGGACAACAGAAAAGTGGGTGAAGGGAGATGCCACACAGTGCAAGACATGACAAAACAATAATAATTTATAAATTATCAAGGGTTCTTGAAGAAGGGGAGCGATGAAGGAGGGGCAAAAATGAGGAGTCTATACCAAGGGCTCAAGTAGAAAGAAAATGTTTTGAGAATGATGATGGCAACAAATGTACAAATGTGCATGACACAATGGATAGATGGATTGTGATAAGAGTTGTATGAGCCCCCAATAACATGATTAAAAAAAACCAGCTGTGAAAACTATCTTCATTTGTGACCCTAGCTGGGAAAGCTCTATTGAAATTTTCTGCCCTGTGGCCCCTCCTCCCTTCCAGCAGCACTCTGTTAAACTCAGAATCAACCCCCCTGCCATGGGTCCACTCTGACCCTATAGCATAGAGTTAAACTGCTCTTGTGGTTTCTGAGACCGTGACTCTACCGAGTAGGCCCTATAGAATAGAGTAAAACTACTCTACTCTACTTTCGAACTATGGTTCGAAAGACCGTAGCTTTTGGTGAGAGCAGAAAACCTTGTCTTTCTCTTAAGAAGCAGCTGGTGGTACAGAACTACTGACCTTGAAGGTCATAGCTCAACACATAACCACGACCCCACCAGGGTTCCTGCAGCCCTCTGCAGCCCTGGCTAAGCCACTCGTAGCACAATCCTACCTTCTCTGTGTGGGCTGTGTGTGTACACACACACTTGTGTGTGGTCTCTGCCCATCAATCTGTGCCTCACTAAAATGAATGCTACTACAATGTCAACTCATACTCAGATCCCAGAGGGGTCTTCGGGTTTCCTAGGTGCAAATCTTTACTGGAGCATGGAGTGGCGTTGAACGACGGATGGCCTTGTGGTTAGCAGCTGAATGCTGAACCCTCCGCACCAGGGCTCCTCTGAGTCTCAGGAGAGTCAGTAACAGTGGGTACTGCTCTCTGGTGTCTCCCAAGACGCCGTCACATAGTTCTGACTCTGTGATGGGCCCCTGTGCGTCAGAGCAGACCTGTGCTCCCCAACAGTGTCAATGACTGTTTTCAGTAGATGCTCAGCCTTTCTCAGGAGGCTCTTTTGAGTAAACTTGAACCCTCTGTCTGTCAGTGGAAGCTTGCATGTGGCCATGATGCTGAAGACATTTCAGCAGAGTTTTTGGACTAAGACAAACCAGGAAGAAAGGCCTGGTGAGCTACTTCAGCCCATGGAAACCTGATGAAACACTGTGAGTCCATCCCCAATCGCTCATGGGGATGGCTCGATCAGGCAGTGCTCTGATCCATGGAGCCTGGGGTCTATGTGAAATGGGACCTGGCTGAATGACCAACTGATGGAAGCTGACCAGATGCTCTAGCCGTCATAGCACCCTCTCCCCACCCCTGGCTGTTGAGGGGAGAGTTCAAGATCACACTCAGCCTGGGTCCCATCACCCAGGAGCGAGATCAATGGCCCCAGTCAACTTGGGCCGAGTGCATGTCGGTCTTCCCAGTCTGGCCTTCTCCAAAGTGTGGGAACCGCAGGGCCAGGAAGCAGGCATTTGAAGATAGTGAGACCCGCAGAGAGGAGGCTGCTTCCTTCACAGCTTCTTCATAATCTGGCTGGTGGTCTTAACCAGGAAGTCTGCATTTGGAACTCATCCTCTGCTCCCATTTGCTCACCTCTTTGCTTATCAGAGAGAGGGCGCAGGCTTTAGGCTGTGCTGAACCTTTGAGTGGCAGCAACTGGAATGATATGACTTTGCTTTATTTTGGTTCCATTTACTATTCTGGCTGCCTTGTAATGGTGGCAAGAAATAGGGATTTTTTCCAGAAGTGGAAATGATATAAAGTTTCTCTTAAAAAAATAAAGATAAAAAGTTAAATGAAATATAACTGTGATGTAAATAAGAGACCCAGAAGATTGCAGATAAGGCCAAAGTCCTAGGGTCTACATATCAAAGACAAGGAGTTTTGGAAACAGGCCAAGAAGATCCTCTGTGGACCAGGGTGTCCCACCCGGCTGCACCCTGTGGCAGGGTCGCTCCTGAAGACTCTGCTTTCCTTGGCGGCAGGAGAGGCTCAGAGGGGATTCTGTGGTGAGCTGCCATGGCGTTAACCCCCATGGAATCACCCCCAAAACAGGTGAGCCCGGCGCCCTGGACTGAAACACAGCCTGGCCTGCACCAGGTCCCTGGGCTCAGACTGCTGTGATTCACAGAGGCTTTCCAATGACTTTAATGGGCCACTGCCCCCGCCTGTCCCCACTGCCAGTCTTTGGAGATGTCCAATGTATAATATTTCCCAGTAGATCAAAGGGTTTTACACCCGCCAAATCCTCAGCTTCCAGGGACAGTCATAGCCTTCCTAGAACAGTCTCGGATACAAAATGTACACAATCAAGGCTCCAATTCTTTGGCAGTTCTGAAAACCCAGCAGGGGCTGGGTAACAGCTACGTGTTCAAGTCCTTCCTCAGCAGGAAAACGACAGGGCATAAAAGAAAGAACTCAAGCGTGAGAGCCAGCAGACCTCATTTCAGGCCTGCCCCTGCCACTGGCATGCTCTGTGGTGCTGACCACTCTGTCTTCCTCTCTGGGCCTCAGTGAAGAGGGTGTGGGGTGGAGGTGGTGGTCAAGTGCTCATCCTCAAAAATACCCTTTGCCCTTGAGAGTCCGCAATACTCGGTTGGTACCTGAGGGGTCCCCAGGCACACTATCGAGGGACCAGTGGAGCGGGCTGATAGATAATTGCTCAAGGGTCCCCTCCTGGACAATCTGTATCGCCAGCCCTTCTTTCCCATTCCTACAGAGGAGCGTGTTCTTCTGTCATTCCACTTTGACTCTATTGCTATTGTCTTTTTGCGAGCGAGGCTGGTGGTCTTCACAGGACTTTGGATCACAAACTTTGATCAGAACAATTTTGAGCTGATCGTGATTCGGTCACTCTATATAACTGGTGGTGCAGTGGGTTACACATTCGGCTGCTAAAACTGCAAGGCCAGCAGTTCGAACCTACCGGCTAACTCCAGAGAGAAAGATGAGGCTGTCTGCTCCGGTAAGGATTTAAATAGTTTCAGAAACGCAAAGGAGAAGCTAGTCCCAGCTGTCAGCAATGCTGGCCTGCCACATTGAGACCCTATCCCTACAGTTTCTGGGGCCTTTTCTGCTAGGGACAGCTCTGTCCAACATGCAATTCTGAGACTCATCTCGCTCCTCAGAAGAGAAGGCATGCTCTCCCCCCACTAGCCAGAGTGTGAACTGGCCCACTCAACAGACAGAAAGAGAAACCCACACAAGCCCCCTGCCAGCGAGTGGATTTCCACTCACAGAGAGCAGAGGTCAGATCTGCACAGGAGCAGACGATCTCGGGGTTTGAACTGCCAATCATCCAGTTAACAGCTCAACACCTATCCCACAGGACCACCAGAGTGCCATAAAAGGAAGAGAGGAGGAACGAAAAGGGAGGCGAACCCAGAAAAAGCTGAATCCTGGGTGAGCAGCATTGCAAGCAAAGGCCCAGCAGCGCTTCGGGCTGTGTCACAGACTCACCTGAAGGACTAGCCCCCTCTCCTGGTGGGTGCCGGCATTACAAACATCCCATGATGAAGCACATGGATTTGAATGGAAATGTGAAGGTTGTGGGGCATTTCCCTCCACAAACATCAAACGCTGACTCACAACTACCCAATAGGAGAGGGGAGAGTTGTCCCTATGAATTTCTGAGACTACAGTTCCCACGTGTCCACTTATAAAGGGAGCACTGGAGAATCAGTAACAGGATCTCTTTTAGAAACACCCTGGGTGAACAGACAGACAATCATCTGCTGACTCATTTCGGATTAGAGTCAATACGTTTATTAAGTGCCTGCTTTGCTTGTGGCACCCAGGCGCTCCTTGATCAATGACTGACACGCATTACCGAGCTGCAGAGAAGGACATTTTTATTAAGTGCTGGTGGAGCAATTTGGTCTCAATATGGGAGGAAAACAAAAAGAAAGAAGCCAGCTAAAGAAAATGAAATTCTACTTCTTGTTCAACATAATTTTCTATTCGAAGCAAAGAATGCGCCCTAATATAAACGACTCAACTCTAAATCGCTTGGAAAACAGCACAGCCTTGTGGCTCTGGAGGCTGGAACTGTTTTATATACGTCATGGGAACACCCCAGACGAAGAGAAAGCACAAGACAGGTTGAAGCACGCAATCAAGAGGGCTCATGCTCACTCAAAGACACACTCCGATTCATTTTTGATACATGTATCCATCATATGTAACATGTAAATGAAGTTCTGTAAATCAATCGAGGTGGGGGGGTAGGGGGTGTTTTAAGGGGCTCTGTGTTGTTGCCACAGAAAGACAAAACCACGGTGGGGGGACAGCACGCCATGCCAACCAGAATGGCCACAATGAAACAGAAGGGCAAATCTAAGGGCACAAGGGGATGAGAAGAAATGAACACATGGCGGATGGATCCTGAATTTACTCGTGTTTATGCTTTAATGCAATAAAACCTAACAGCCGAAACACTTGGGTAAGTTGGTAAAAAAAATCTGGTCTTTAATACGTTAAAATTCTCAAGCTGCTGGTTGGAATGTAAATTGTGAGTGCCATTTTGTAAAACTACCCATTTTGATGCCTCCCAGTGAGCTTAGCCATTCAACTTCTGGACCTTTCTCTTAGGAATGAGAGCCTAACACCCATGAGCACATGGGTCCACGAATACTCATGTTCTCCTTATTCGGAGTAATCTCAAAGTAAAACAACCCAAATGTCTAGCTGTAGTAAAATGGTCCACTCAGTTGGTTTAAGTCATCTAGTGAGAAATTATGTGGTAACTACAGCAAATGGACTGCAGCTATATTCCACACCACAAAGACTACTTAGTGCTGAGTGACAGAAGCCAGCCTGGACATGGAAACCATACCACACTCATCTCTGGGGGCACAGCACAGATGGGAAGGGAGCACATGGGAACATTCTATGGTGCTCAAGGTGCACTGCACGTCAGACTGTATGCTTAGGGTTTGTACACTCAACTGTCTGAGCGTTATGCCCCGTCCCTGGGTGGCACAGACCATTAAGTGCTCAAATAACTGAAAGGTTGGCAGGATAAAGACTTGTTGGCAGGATCGCAGAAGAATGGCCTGGTGATCTACTTCCAAACAATCTAGGAGGACTGACTTACTGGCAACTTTTTTTTTTTTTAATGTTATACCTTAATTATAAACACCCAAACCAGAACAAACCCCATCCACAACAACCTATTAGGTACCTGAGGCACTTACACTGTCCCCTAAATTTTGAGGAACATCTACTAGCACCAAACATATTGACACTGGTTCACTGTGGGACATGCTGGACCGCCAACAGCAGAGTCAGCAGTTTGAAACGAGCAGCCGCTCTTTGGGAGAAAGAAGCGGATTTTCGTTCCCTCAGTAACCCACAAGGGCTGTTTTGCTCTGTCCGACAGAATTTCCATGATTCAGAATTGGCAGTGAGGTGGTCGTAACTGGCTGTGATCATTAGTTGTGACCCCACTGCACTAGGACCAGCCAGCAGTGAGGTTTTGTGTTGTTTTTTTAAACTTCATGAAGATCATAGATCAAGTCAAGTGATCAGGCTTTTCAGATTATACTTGAACCTATAAAGCTATGATATGTAGTAATTTCTGTTAATAAAAAAGATCTGAGATAGAAGAAGAGAAGGTCTGTGGAGCACACAGATAACTGAGCCTGGCCTTACACCAGAAAGGCCTCTGCAAACCCATTGGAAAAAAGCAGATGACCTTCTCCCTAGTCGTTTCTAAAGCAAACACACATTACTTGTTTTTCCAAATTAAGTGCTAGTTTGATAATGTTATCTAAATAGACGGTCCTGTTTTAAAAGTACGGAAGTTACAGATAAAGCTGGGCTCCAGTGACCTCTAATCCTGGTGCCCTGCCTGCTTCCTAGAGAATATTATTTCAGCTCTTTGTGCTTTTCCTAGATTTTTTTTTCAAAGCAATGCTACTTTGTGGGATTTATGTTTATTTCACAGATATGGCACAGAGATATGTGTATGATCCTGGAACCTGCTCTTCTTGTCCCTGCTGTTTTCTGTCCTTTGCTGTTTCTTCATGTCGACGTGCACAGCGCTCCTTGTTGATCTGCTCTGTAACTGCCTCAGAGTCTTCTGAAGAATGGACGTCCGGAGTGGACAGGACAGCTCCTCTATGGATGGAGATGGAGGGTTACAGCAACTTTTTGTCCTTCACTCTCTTTTTGGCGATTAGTACTCCTCTTGAAGGACAACAATTACCATTCAATATTTGAAGGAACTGTTTACTTACTCAATTTCAGCTTCCTGCACCCATCAGCTCCAGAAAGCTCATGCCTCCATCCACTTCCAGAGAGGGGGTTGTTTCCTCAATGGTCCAGGCAGCAAACCTGGAATGCCCAGGTTGTGGAGCCCTGACCCTCCCCCACCAGCAGCAGGATCTGGACTATGTTCCTGTTCTTGGGTCTCTGTTGTGGGTTTGCTGTGTGAACTCAGGTGAGTTGCTCCCCTCTCTGGTGCTCTGATCGCTCACCCATGAACACAGGGGACTGGAGTACCTATTTTAATATGTCATTGACCTTCTTCAGTCCTGAAGGTCTTCAATCTTAAGTGTCCTGTTGTACCCACTGATATATGCAAGTGACTGTTCCTGGACAACACAGAGGGACTGCGAAAGATTGTTCCTTCCCTGGAGGCTCTGTAAAGCCTGTCTCCTGGCATATTTACTTAAGCCAGACTTAACCTACTGCCATCATGCTGATTCAGACTCATGGCCCCCGGACAGAGCAGTGCAAAGCTGCATGCGCCATAGGGTTCTGCAGGCTATAAATCTCCACAAGGGCAGATGGCAGGTGGACTTGAAATGTTGTGTTTGAAGACTGCAGCCCAAGCTTCCACCCCAAGGGCACCAGGGATCTTTGCAGGGGAGGCTTAAATGAGGTTTTCAGAAAGGAGGGACTCACAGGGAACATGTAAGAACCGAGGCCTTGAGCAGTTCGTCCTACTTCTCCCCCTGGCTTTTGAAGGCCGTTTCCATGGCAACCCAGGCCCACTGAACCCTGCTGTTATCAAAAGGAACCACAGGCTGTCCTGAGAATCCATTTGAGTGGGGGAAAGAGAAGCAATTACTCTTTTCAGATGAGGACCCCGGACAGGGTTTATTGCTGGGACTCTTGGGGTAGGGATGGGCTTGACAGTAACTGTCAGAAGGCCCTCATTTTCAAGAGGGGGACGCTGACATATGGAGGGGCCGCTGTCTGGCTCTGACTCGGCAGCTCTTTCTGTTGTAGCTCCCTTTCCATGCCCCTGGACATTGGCTTACCTTCTTCCAGCTAATGCCAGCTAACCCTCCTCTCGACTGCCTGTGGGCCAGTGCCTCTAAGCTTATCACCAGCTACCGCCTTCCCTTGCTTGTTAACCAAGCATGGGGACCCCAGGCCCCTGCTGATTGCAGAGGTCCTCACGGGGTGCTCATGGTTCAGTGCTGAACAACGATCCAAGCATCCCTAGAGGCTCCTCCCTGGCAAACTCTGCTAGAGGACCGTTCTCTTCAGCCATCAACAATGTCCTTCTCTTCCCACCTCCAACCGCTTCCCGCACAGTGGCCCACAGAGCCAGATGACCCAACTCTGTCTGTCCAGTTCCTTTCCCCTCGTCCCAGGGTCCTTTCTGTGCCTGGAAGACACCAAGTCGGGCTCCGTCCTTCCTAAACACGGCACCGCCAACCTTTCTGCAGCTGCTACTCTCCATCCACTCTGACTCTGTTCCTTACTGAGGACAATCTGGAAACTTCGCCCGGGTGGTTTACGACATGGTCTCTCTCGTTGGTCATCTGTTTCCCTGGTTCACTGCCATGTCTCTGCCCCCTGCCCCCCACCAGCATTGTGTCTGAGAATGAGCAGGCTCTCTTTTGACACCCTTTTTCGAGATGGAGGTATGGAGGGGCTAATGGATGAGGCTCCTCTGTTTCCTGGCCCTGCTCAGAGTGGTGGCACTAGCCTCACACCTGCAGCACTGGGCATACCTGGGGCACCACATAGGGAGAAGAGCCGAGGCCAAGGAGAGCACGTGCGGGCTTGTGGGTTGGATGGAGGGTCCCTTGGAGAGACCTGGGATTGGTTCTGTGTGGTCCCGATGGGGCGTCACAGGGAGACAAGCTTCCGCTCCTTGTGGTGCCTGCTGAGCATTCACTGTATGCACCTTAGTGCTTCTGCAGGCCCTTCCCATGTCCCACCACAGACAGGGAAGACCACCCTGGCTTCTGCTGTTTCAGGTCCCCACAGGGACTCGTACGTGCCCCACACAGTGCTCAATGTACATGCAAGCACCTGTTTCATGGAAGCCTCCCCCTCCTGACTGGATGGACATGAGACAGGGCCTAGCCTGCAGTAGCTGAGGAATCCGTCTCTGTGCAGCGAATGCCTGCAAAACAAAGACTCTCACGAGGGCCAGGGCCCTGAAGCTAGTGAGGGTGGAGAACAGTCCTGGAAGCCAGTGTCCCAGCAGCTTCCAGTGTTCCAGCAGTCAGAGCTGCCTGGCAAGACAGCACCCGCCTCACCACTGGGAGAGCCCTGGCCGACCACACTTCATCATGATCCATTTATTGAGCCTTGCAGAGTGTACTTTTTGGGGGTGGGCATTTGTTTTTACAAATTGAAGGCCTGGGGCAGCGCTTGTGCTTTGTCGTTTTCCTATAGCATGAGCTCACTTTGTTTCTCTGTGCCACACCGTGGTCACTGTCACCTTTCAAACTGGTCCAGAATGCGGCAGCACACTTCACAGACTACTCACCCCAAACCCCACTGTTCTGCTGTGGAGCTGAATCCGACGCAGAGTGACCCCACAGGACAGGGCCGAACTGCCTCTCTGGGTTTCTGCGACTACAACTCTTCACAGGAGTAGAAAGCCTTGTTTTCTCCTGTGGAACGGCTGGTGGTTTCGAACTGCTGAACTTGGGGTTGGCAGCCCAACTCCTAACCACTACTTCACCAGGCCTCTTCTCACAGACAGCAGCGCGTGCAAAGATAACTTTCGAATGAGTGGGAAAAGTGTCACATGACTCCCTGTCTAGTGATTCCTCTTTACTGTGGTCTTTACTGGATTGAGCCTGCAATATTTCTTGAGATAGACCTGTAGTCATCTATGCTGTAGGGCCCTGGGAAAGGGTGTTGAGAGGGGTCTCAAGTGGTCTTGCACTTACCAGAGCTTGCTCTATGAGAAGACAGAACAGGATAGCATTGCCCACCTCCCTCAGACTCTGGAACACGTCGGTTTTGAGCTCTGCATACTCAATGATGTCTTTCAGCTGGTGATGGAAGAACTCCAGGATCCCTGGGGGGAGGAGGGGCACAGTCACCAGGAAGCCGACACTGCCCTGCTGGCTTGTGGTCAATGCTGCCTGACATCAGCGCGCTGTGCCGGGGGCAAGTTCAGAGCTGGACTCTGTATGCGGCCCTCTCTAGGTGGCTGCTCTGGGGCTCCCTCTGGTGAGCAGGACCAGGAACGGCTCAGAAAGTTGGATTCAATGCTTTTTGAAAGAAGGCAAGCAAAACAACACAACACAACACAACACAACACACACACACACACACACACACACACACACACACACGAACTGGACAGTCTTGCATCTTCACCCAAACCCAAACTACCACACTCATGGCCCTCAAGTCTGTAAAGACTCACAGTGAGCTTATGTGGTTGCTGGGTACCATCGAGTCAGTGCCCAAGGCAAGCATGACCTGGTCTGGCACCATTTCCTCAATTGTTCCTATGCTCGAGCCCAGAGTGAGCTTGGACTCATTATGGACCTGGTAGAACTCTCTCTGTGGGAGGTGAAAGCCCCACTTTATCTCTCAAGGAAAGGCTGGTGGCTTTGAACCACTGACCTTATGGTTCACACCCACAAGTAACTCACTATGCAACCAGGGCTCCGGTCCCTCTAAGGAGTCACCTGAATTCCTAAGAAGTGAAAGGTCATTTGTTTATTCATTTGTGACCTTTGTACTAGCATGTTACCTGCATTAATCTGATGCACGACACCCTACAATACCTGGATGAGACACTATTGTCAACCGAGGCTCAGAGAAGGGAAGTGTTTTGCTTGCGGTGATGCAGCTAGGGAGTGAGTCAACGGGGCCTTAGACTCAAGGCTGTAGGCTCCAGCCCTTTCTTATTCTGCACCACACTGGCTCAGCACCTGACATCGTGGATTTAGGGGAAATATACTATTTGCTAAATTCATGATTTCTTTTGACTTCTCAAATCTCAGGATCCACCCACCCGAAGGAAAGGAAAAAGTTACTCTTCACTCGCAGTTGCATAGCAAAGACTTACCTTGGATATGGCCCCTTTTCTGAGCACCCACCTCCTCCAAACGGCTCCCATGAGGTACTCAGCCCATGGAGGAGACCCTTAAGCTCAGGCTGGCTCTTCATTATTTGAAGAAGCCTGGCGGTGCTGTGGGTTAGGGGTTGCTGCCTGCAAGGTAGGCCATTCGAGCCTGCCAGCCGCTCCGTGGCAGAAAGATGGGTCTGCTCTCATACAGAGTGGTTGCTTTGGAAACCCTACCAAGGGCGCTGTGGGCAGAAATGGACTCGGTGGCAGTGGCCTTGACACTTTGGTTTCCTCATTCTTTGAATTGGGCCTGGTGGGAGGGTGGTTCGGTGCTTGGCTTCCAATGGAAGGGTTAGTGGTTGCACCCCCCAAACAGAGGCAACCCTGTGGGCAGCTCCACACTGACCTGTGGAGTGGCCAGGAGGTGGAATGGCTTTGATGGGCACAGGGTTACCCAGGGTGGAAAGGATCCCGCCTTTGGCAGCCTCTCCCAGCTTCTCAGCAGTCCCTGGGCAGCAAGACTCGGCCCCGTGGCATGTCAGAGAAGCATGTTGGAGAGGCACCCACCACAGGCAGGATTTGGGTTGCTTCCCACTGGGCATGCTTATCACCCACCTGGGGAGCCGTACTCATGACGGGGCAGGCGGCATATCTTGGGCATCACTTCTATCAGGGTTTTCACATACTGCAGAATGGTTCCCTGGAGCTGACAAGAGAGGGGACAAGAAGAGGGAAATCAGCCACCAGCCGCATGCCTCTCTGGGATGAACGCTCAGCGCAGGGGCTCTGCTGAGACCTCCGGTGGGACTCCCTCCCGCAGTGAGTGGAACCTCAGACAATGGTCTTTCAAGTCAGAAGAGGGAGCTCTGCTGACTACTGGCTCAGTCATCGTGGCTTCAAGGGGGCTCATTCTAGGTATGGGGTCCTTTGGGGGGTGAAGGGCTTAGATGAGACCCAGACACCCAGCTAAACTGAAACCGTGCCAAGGAACTGCAGAGATTGCCTAACCTAAGTGTGGAAAATACAGGGTACATTCGTCCTGCCTATGTGCAAGGCAGCCATCTTTAATCAATCACCACGTTTTCCTGTTTTACTCTAGTTTCATAATCTAAAAAAATCATTTTATTGGGGACTTTTAAAGCTCTTCTCACAATCCATCTATCCATCCATCCATCCATTGTGACAATCACATTGGGTGCCAACATCATTTTCAAAACACTTTCTTTCTACTTGAGCCCATGGTACAGCTTCTCATTTTCCCCCTCCTTCCTCCACCCTCCTTTCCTTATGAACCCTTGATAATTTAGAAATTATTAGTGTTTTCATGTCTTACATAGGCTGCTGTCTTTCTTCACCCACTTTTCTGTTGTCTGTCCCCCTGGGAGGTGGGGGTTATAGGTCGATCATTGTAATTGGTTCTCCCCCTTGACCCCTGACGTTTCCTCTACCTTCCTGGTATCACTAATCTCATTATTGGTCCTGAGGGGTTTATCTGTCCTGAATTCCCTGTGCTATGAGGTCTTATCTGTACCAGTATATGTGTTCTGGTCTAGTCAGATTGGTAAGGTAGAACTGGGGTCATGAGAGTAAGTAGTTTCATCATTTGAACACTCCCAGTCTTCCACACTGCTAGTACCTAAGAACTAGGATTAATAATCTCATTTGCTCTTTATGACTGAGATACAGTTTATTTCCCTTTGTCATCTCAACTCTTCAGGAAAATCTGATTGAAATGTTTTCAGCCTTGCCTCATTAACATGGCAAGGAATTATACTTGGAGTATAATGGTAAACAGATACAGAATTCTCTTAAGGTTAGTGCATTCCCTTAAGGGTTTGGCAAGAAGGCTAATGGGGAGAAGCACGGTTGTTGATTAGCGATGTCTGCCACATCCACAGTAGGAGAAAATGGTAGTACGTGTGTCATAGATTTACTGTGCTCAGATTGGACGGCATGGCACAGAGGGGAACATGAGCAGTTTCATCATTAGTGGATATTGTAGAGTTGATTCCTACTCATTGGGACTATTTGACCAAAAAGATACCCTGCCCTGGTCTATGTTATTCTCACAATCCATGCTGTGTTTGAGCTCTTATTTAAGACCAACGACAATGTCACAGAGAGGCTTCCTATTTTTGCTGACTCTTAGTCATTAGGAGACCATAAAGGTCATATCAGGATGATGGAGTTCAGCAACCCCATATAGAGTGGGTTCAGGATCAGAAAATAGGAAGCAACTGGAGCTGCACAGAACTGTAAGAGGGCAGTAAGTCGGCATAACCGAAGGGCAAGGGCAGTTCCTGCAGACAGAGCCGGGGTGCTGGGAAGAGGCAAAGCACGTTTCATTCCTCTGAAGCCCATCTGACCACCTCCCAGCTCTCTCCTTACCAAGCTTTTGACTATCTTCAGGAGTTCCTCCATGACCACGGCGATGCCCTGGTAGCCCAGGAGCCTGCAGATGGTCTTGAAGTGAGGGGGTCCCACGAAGTTCCTGTAGGAGCTGTAGATGTGGCTGTAGGCGATGTTGAGCGGCTGGAAAACAGGGTTGGGACAGAGTAGGTGACTGAGTAGGAAGAGGTGCTGCCCTGAGGTCGGCGGGGGATGCTTTATGGATAGAAACTGGAACCTAAGCAATCAGCATGGCTTCACCGAAGACCCACAGGGAGCTGTCAGCCATGGAGAGGGGCATGGTCACTGACCACAGGATGGACCAAAGACCACTCCATGGAGTGGCTGGCCCCTAGCAGAGGAGGAGAAGGTCTCTGAGGCAAGCACCCTTGTGATAGGGGCTCCCTTCCATCCATTACTGTCCTCACCCAACACCTCTCTCAGCACCGGGTTGGGGAAGAAAATAGGCCATGTTCCTTGTCTTGAAGTGCCTCTGGTACTAGAAGTTGGCTGGAAGAGATGCTTGAACAGTCAACTGTGGATCCTAAGATCTTCCTCTTTGTGCTTTCCCTTGCCTCCCCGCCCCCCCCCCCCCCCCCCG